>JANAVB010041618.1:7490786-7728286 GCA_029216955.1 Iris pallida | reverse complement strand
CTATCGACCGAAGTCACGATCAGGAGATTTTATTGTTTATACCTTTTAACTTATGTGAAAGTTATAGAGTACGACACGTCCCGACTCCATGCGGCACCTTTTGTCCTTGTTTGGTTGTAAGGGTGCCACATGGGTTCGAGGATGTTGCGCTACCCTATAATAGTAGCATAAGTATTACTATTATCAATCATTCTATTTTAACTGGGTTTTTAATCTTAACTCTTGTGCCCCTTTGGCGGTACTTGCTATTCGGGGCTGACCCCGCTGGTTTTTGTTTGGCCAGATCCCGTAGCAGAGCCTGAGGACACGATCTTCCTCCCTGACATCCATGGTGCATACTAGGAGCATGGCGGTTCGGGAACTCGAATGGGTTTCTTCTCCACCACTCCTGCTTATACTTTTGCGGCGTTTAGCCACCGGCACCTGTTAGCCGGATTACTTGATATTTTGTGTCAGTACAGAATTGTAAATAAACAGACTGCAGCTGTGTATAATTTTGTACTCCTGACTCTCTGATATAGCTAAATTATAAAGCTAGTCTCTCATGACCATTTTGATGAAGCGTCGGGGACGCCTTACTGCTTTATCTTTAATGTTCATTTAATTGCTGATGTGATTTGATTGATTGAGACATAGAACTCTGTGGGACCATAGGAGACTTGATTGTAGCATGTACCCCCTAGTCTCTCGACAGCCACGATCGCCGTATGACGTTACGTACCTCATATGGAGTAGCTGGCCTAGTCCGTCTCCGTATTTCGGTACTGGGGCGTGACAAGGTTTTAGTGGTGGCCCATGCAGGTCTGATTTTCAGACTTGTGGGGTATTGCGAATTATTAGGAGTCTCAATCAAAACTTGTTCCCCTTGAAATTCTGTTTCGAATTCTCTGTCCTTGCCTTGATCTCTAACCTGACTTGCATCCTCGAAATCTTCCTCGTCCGGACTTGATAATCTTATATTCTTCTCTATAGGGGTGCTTCATTCTCAGTAGCGGGTGAGGCCCATGAGGAAGAGCAGCAAGAGCATGGCTCGACTGGGCAGCAACAGGGGAGAGAACCTTCTCCAGTGCAGGCACGAGCAGAAATGGAACCAGAGGCAGTACAGCCGCAGGTTATTGAAACCCCTGCAGCACCAGCAGCGACAGCAGTACCAGACGCCGTAGCACTCCTGGAGATCATCCGGGGGTTTCTTGTCACTAACCAACAACAACAGACTCGGCAGCTGGAGCAGAACGTGTTGCTGAACCAAGGGATTCAGTTAGCTCTAGAGAGGAGTGTCGGGGCTGACTCGGGAGCATCAGGAAGGTTTCGTCGCTTGAACCCGAGGTATTTTGATGGCACGGAGGATGCCATCACTGCGGATGCCTGGATTCAAGACATCGAAGCCATTCTTGTGGCAGCCAAGGTTCCAGATGATGAGAAGGTTGATCAGGTCAAACTGGTACTTCAGGATCTTGCCCGCGACTGGTGGGCATCAGAAGAAGTTGGTGCAAGACGCCCTGTTCGTTGGACCACCTTCAGTGACAGATTCAAGGCCAAGTATTTTGGCGTAGTAGCTCGATATGAGCTCCAGCAGAAGTTTATCAGTCTCAAGCAAGCAGGCAAGACCGTAGATGGGTATGCAGCAGAGTTCTGCAGATTGTGCCGTTTTGCACCAGCAATGGTGGCAACGGAGCCAGAGAAAGCTATGAGGTTCTAGCAGGGACTTCATTTGGAACTACTGCAGCTTGTGAAGGGACACGACTACCAGACGTTTGACGCTGTTTTGACGGCCGCTCGGAGGCACGAGCTTACCCAGCAGAGGTTGGCATCGAGGACAGGAGGTCAGAAGAGATCTCATTCCCAGGTTGGAGGAGGAGCAATGCAGCGAACATCGGCACCAGCACCCGGTGTACGTATTCATGATGCAGGAGCGCCGCGGAGGACGGCCGTGTCAACTAATACAGCGCCAGTTCGGCATCAGCAGCCAAGAAACCAGCAACAGCGTCAGGGAGCACCCCAGGGCTGTACATTCTGTGGGAAGGCAGGGCACACGAGGGAGGTGTGCCGGTCAGCGAATGGCTTATGCTTGAGGTGTGGTAGTTCAAACCACCGTATCTCCACTTATCCTGTGATGCAGAGGCCAGGAGGGCCAGCTCAGCAGTTTCCAGCATTGCCAGCTCCGGTGGCAACCCCGAGTGGAGGGCCAGTATTAGCAGTAAGGCCCCTAGCCCAGCGTCTACCAACGCAGGCACAGATGTTCCGCCAGGCACAGGAAGCCGAAGGCCCTCAGAGGCAGCAACAGCATGGTCGAGGAAGGCCGCAACAAGGGGCTCCGCGGGGCCAGGCTCTCACATTGTCCTTGGGAGAGGCTCTAGCGTCTAGTGACGTGGTGGCAGGTAAAATTCTCGTCACCTCATTTCCCGCTGTAGCATTATTTGATTCAGGTGCTACTCATTCATTCATCTCTGCACAATATGCTACACGGATTGGATTAGAGTTTGAGGCATTGCCGGAGAGGATGGATATACTCACCGGCAATGGGCTCGTAGAAGTTAGCAGGGTGCGCTTTTCATGTCCGGTAGAGGTGTGTGGGCATTTATTGCCCGCATCATTGATTGAATTCCCTATGGGGAATTTTGATGTTGTTCTTGGCATGGACTGGTTGAGAGACAGTTATGCGACAATTGATTGTAGAGGAGGTAGGGTCATATTCAGCGTTCCTGGGATGGAGCAGTTCATCTTTACTCGAACCTTGAAGAATCAGGCCGGAGGCGTCATCTCAGCAGCAGTGTCAGAGCCAGGACAGATTCCGAGAGTGGTCGAAGATTTTCTCGACGTCTTCCCTAATGAGCTCCCAGGGATACCCCCAGTCAGAGAGGTAGAATTTAGCATTGAGTTGAACCCTGGAACGAGGCCTATTGCAGACAGAGTTTACAGAATGTCACCGTCAGAACGGGATAAGTTGTATCAACATGAAGAAGAGTTGAAGTCTAAGGGATTCATCCGAGACAGTAAATCGTCCTGGGCCGCGCCAGTGATTCTAGTTCCCAAGAAGGATGGGTCGACGAGGATGTGCATCGACTACCGCAAGCTGAATGCAGTAACAGTGAAGAATAAGTACCCGCTACCAAGGATTGATGACCTGTTTGACCAGTTGAGCAAGGCCAGCGTCTTTTCCAAGATCGATCTTCGGTCAGGATACTATCAAGTAAGAGTCCGGGAGCAAGACATACCGAAGACAGCATTCAGATCTAGATATGGGCATTATGAGTTTTTAGTAATGCCCTTTGGACTAACCAACGCCCCCGCAGTATTCATGGATTTAATGAACCGCATCTTTCTGCCATATTTGGATAAATTTGTGGTGGTGTTCATAGATGACATTCTTGTCTATTCCAGCAGTGAAGAGGAGCATGAGAAACATCTTAGGACTGTCTTACAGACATTGAGGGAGCATCAACTTTATGCGAAGCTCGACAAGTGTGAATTCTGGTTAGATCATATTTCGTTCCTGGGGCATGTAATTTCTGGGGCAGGAGTTTCAGTGGATCCGAAGAAGATCGAGGCCGTAGAGCATTGGCCAGTCCCGAGAACGGTTGCAGAAGTGCGAAGTTTCTTAGGATTAGCTGGTTACTACAGAAGGTTCGTGGCGGACTTTGCCAAGATCTCTGCGCCCTTAACGCGTTTGACGCACAAGGACGTAGAGTTTGTTTGGTCAGCTAGCTGTCAGGCATCATTTGAAGAATTGAAGAAGAGGTTGATCTCAGCCCCGATCTTGACGCTTCCAGTAGGAGCGGGAGGCTTTACAGTATATTGTGACGCATCTGGGAAGGGTCTTGGATGTGTATTGATGCAGCACGGAAAGGTGATAGCATATGCGTCTCGGCAGCTTCGAGACCATGAGAAGAATTACCCGACTCACGATTTGGAGTTAGCAGCTGTGGTGTTTTCACTCAAGTTGTGGAGGCATTATTTATACGGAGATCGGGTAGAGATCTATACTGATCATAAGAGTTTGAAATACGTATTCACGCAGCGAGATTTGAACATGAGGCAAAGAAGATGGTTAGAACTGCTGAAAGATTTTGATTTAGATCTTCAGTATCATCCAGGCAAGACGAATATAGTTGCAGATGCACTGAGTAGGAGAGACAGTGCCTTTATCTTGACCTCGCAGAAGCATATTTTAGAAGACCTTCAGAGTATGGGAATCGAAGTAGTTTTGCCAAGGGATATAGGAAGAATGACCAGTATGCAGATTCAGTCAACCTTAGTAGAGAGGATAAGGGCAGCACAAGCAGGAGATCCACAGATTCAGAAGTTGCGGTCGGAGTGTGAATCAGGCCGTAGGAAGGAGTTAGTGATTCATGAAGATGGTACGCTCAGGTTTGGAAACAGACTCTGTGTACCGAGTGGAGACCTTCGGCAAGAAGTTATGTCTGAAGCTCATAGTTCTATTTACTCCATTCATCCTGGAGGGACGAAGATGTATCGAGATATCAGGCAGTACTTTTGGTGGAATGGCATGAAAAGAGAGATAGCGAGATTTGTATCCAAGTGTCTGGTATGTCAGCAGGTGAAAGCCGAGCAGCAGAGACCAGCAGGGTTGCTACAGCCGCTTCCTATCCCAGAATGGAAATGGGAGCACATCACGATGGATTTCGTGACCGGTTTACCTAGATCCCCGGCTGGCAAGAATGCAGTCTGGGTAATAGTAGATCGACTCACGAAGGTCGCTCATTTCCTTCCCTTCCGAGTTGGACAGACTACTGAGCAGTTAGCAGAAATGTACATGAAGCAGATAGTAAGGCAGCACGGTGTTCCAGTTAGTATAGTATCAGATCGGGATACGCGGTTTACTTCCCATTTTTGGCGGAGCTTACACCAAAATTTGGGAACCAAGTTAAGATTCAGTACTGCTTATCATCCACAAACCGACGGACAATCAGAAAGAACCATCCAGACGTTAGAAGATATGCTACGGGCGTGTACCTTGGACTTTGGCGGATCTTGGGAGGATCACCTTCATCTTGTGGAGTTCTCCTATAACAACAGCTATCGGGCTAGCATTCAGATGGCCCCGTTCGAAGCATTGTACGGAAGGAAGTGTAGGTCCCCTTTGGCATGGGACGACGTCGGAGAACGGAAGTTGTTGGGGCCAGAGATGATCACGCAGACTGTGGAGATAGTTAAGTTGGTCAGAGAGCGCATTCGAGTTGCACAGGACCGACATCGTCATTGGGCAGATCAGCATCGTAGGCCTCTGGAGTTCAGAGTTGGCGACCAAGTGTTTCTGCGGATTTCGCCTACTCGGGGTATCATCAGATTTGGAACCCGAGGAAAGCTTAGTCCAAGATACGTTGGTCCTTTTAAGATTCTCGCTCGGGTAGGCGATGTGGCTTATCGACTTATCCTTCCGCCTTCGTTAACTGGCATACATGATGTGTTTCATGTGTCCCAATTACGTGGGTATGTCCCGGATCCGAGTCATGTCCTCGATCATTCTGAGTTAGTCGTTGGTACCGACCTAACTTACGAGGAACAACCCGTATCTATCTTAGACCGGCGAGAGAAGGTACTCAAGAATCGGACGATAAGCCTTGTCCGTGTTTCTTGGAACCATCACTCTTCGGGAGAGTCAACCTGGGAGCGCGAGGACGAGATCAGATCTCGGTATCCGCATTTGTTTGACTAATAAGGTATATTTTTGCACCTTATTGACACGATTCCATGCTTATCTGCACCTGTTTGTTTTGCACTTTGTGATGTATGATAATAACTGCTATGATAGTTAACTTGTATATGATTGAGCCTTGCTTGCCCTGATTTCACTATCCTGTCTTGGCTAGAATTCCGAGGACGAAATTTTTCTAAGAAGGGTAGAGATGTCACTCCCCGATCCTGGAATACGTATTTTAATACGTAAACCGATAAATTGTATTTACCTTGTATTTATACTATATTTATTATGCAGTATTTCTTCATGCATTTCTCAAAAATATTCGACAAAATATTATTTTCTAATTTATTTTCTGCATTTGGGCCTACAGTTTTGGCTCATTTGGGTAACCCATTCTTGGTTCACCAATGGTTCATCATGAACCCTTTAGTTCATCATGAACCCATGGGTCCAAGATCTTTATATATAACTCATCTCATTCTCTCTCCTCTTATTTACTTCCTCTCATTTACTTCCTCCACCAACCAAGGCAAGTACCAACTTGCTCAAGAGATGGATCAATAATTTTGTCAATGATTTCTTACAAAACTATTTGCCAAAACATGTTCTTCTCCTCAATCTATACTAGTTTAGAACTTGGAAATTTCCATTTTGAAGCTTTGATTTTTGTAGATCTAGGTTTTAATCATTTTCGGATTTTGCATGGTTTGATCTACTTTAGTTGGATTTTATGGGTTTTTGATGCTTCCATGTGGAAGAGCATTCAGTTTCACCCAAGCTGGAGCTTTGGAAATCTGGATTTGGAGTTTGGATGGCCAAGTTATGATGCTTTGAAGTTTGGGTTCAGCCATGGTGTTCTTGCTGTTTGGAGAAGACAGTGAACAGTGTGCTCCTGTTTGAGCACGCTTCCTGTTGGAAGCGTGTCTCTCCTTGAGCTTGCGTGACTTTTCACGCAGCTCTCTCCTTGAGCTTGCGTGACTTTTCACGCAGCTCTCTCCTTGAGCTTCTCTCCTTGAGCTTGCGTGACTTTTCACGCAGCTCTCTCCTTGAGCTTGCGTGACTTTTCACGCAGCTCTCTCCTTGAGTCTGCGTGACTTTTTCACGCAGCTCTTCCCTTGAGTCTGCGTGACTTTTCACGCACGCTGCCTTGAGCGAGCCTGAGTGAGCCTGCGTGACTTTTACCCCTTGAGCGTGCGCGCTTTTGTGCGTACGCTTTTGACATTTTATTAGATATTATATGCCCATTTTATATCCTTACGCATTTTGTCCCGAGCATGATATGAGCACTAATGTGACCTCGGAGAACAAAGTGTTCCTTCCTGATACATGTACCTGAATGTCCCAGTTCTTGTTCATGCTCGACAAATGACTCGTAACTCCACGTGGCGTATTTGCAATGATGCATTACACTAAGGAGGGTAGCACATGTTGACATACTGATTGACATGGATCCTCTTTGGGGTACTCGTACTAAAGTACGACTTTAGGAGGATAATCATGCAGGCCACAGCATGTGAGTCCAAGATTTCACCTAGGGTTAAACTAGGCAACTAAATATACTAGAAGCATGGGGAGGACAGAATCCCGAGATCGTGTTACACCAGCCGCCTTGAGATATTGTCTTGACGCGCCGGCTGGTCCCCACGGATACTGTGTCATCTGCAACGAGTGGATGACTGTATCCGATTAATTCCTGCTATATAATATATGTTTTGGCAAGGTGGCCTTACGAGGGACCTGTGCTCAATCATACCTGTCTACGCGAACCCCTGGGTTGGCTAGCCTTGCTGGAAAGATACGATCTGAGAATTTTCTAATAACATGACGCAGGGATAACCTCGTCCCACTAGAAACTCGTAGACTTGATTGGCCGTGAAAACGACTCGCTTGTATCCTATTACCTTCCGTGAATAACTGAGGGAAGCGGACTGTCATGGTACGTGATCCAACCCATGTTCTTGTTTGATTGTTGGGTTGGTTATCGCACTATGATAGGCTGTGGACCGAAGTTATGAACGGAAGACTTATTCTGATTGTGAAGTGCTACTTCTGTGAATGACTGAGGAACATGGACTATCATGGTACATGATCCAACCCATGTTCTTGTTTGATTGTTGGGTTGGTTATTGTGCTGCGATAGGCTATCGACCGAAGTCACGATCAGGAGATTTTATTGTTTATACCTTTTAACTTATGTGAAAGTTATAGAGTACGACACGTCCCGACTCCATGCGGCACCTTTTGTCCTTGTTTGGTTGTAAGGGTGCCACATGGGTTCGAGGATGTTGCGCTACCCTATAATAGTAGCATAAGTATTACTATTATCAATCATTCTATTTTAACTGGGTTTTTAATCTTAACTCTTGTGCCCCTTTGGCGGTACTTGCTATTCGGGGCTGACCCCGCTGGTTTTTGTTTGGCCAGATCCCGTAGCAGAGCCTGAGGACACGATCTTCCTCCCTGACATCCATGGTGCATACTAGGAGCATGGCGGTTCGGGGACTCGAGTGGGTTTCTTCTCCACCACTCCTGCTTATACTTTTGCGGCGTTTAGCCACCGGCACCTGTTAGCCGGATTACTTGATATTTTGTGTCAGTACAGAATTGTAAATAAACAGACTGCAGCTGTGTATAATTTTGTACTCCTGACTCTCTGATATAGCTAAATTATAAAGCTAGTCTCTCATGACCATTTTGATGAAGCGTCGGGGACGCCTTACTGCTTTATCTTTAATGTTCATTTAATTGCTGATGTGATTTGATTGATTGAGACATAGAACTCTGTGGGACCATAGGAGACTTGATTGTAGCATGTACCCCCTAGTCTCTCGACAGCCACGATCGCCGTATGACGTTACGTACCTCATATGGAGTAGCTGGCGTAGTCCGTCTCCGTATTTCGGTACTGGGGCGTGACAAGGTTTTAGTGGTGGCCCATACAGGTCTGATTTTCAGACTTGTGGGGTATTGCGAATTATTAGGAGTCTCAATCAAAACTTGTTCCCCTTGAAATTCTGTTTCGAATTCTCTGTCCTTGCCTTGATCTCTAACCTGACTTGCATCCTCGAAATCTTCCTCGTCCGGACTTGATAATCTTATATTCTTCTCTATAGGGGTGCTTCATTCTCAGTAGCGGGTGAGGCCCATGAGGAAGAGCAGCAAGAGCATGGCTCGACTGGGCAGCAACAGGGGAGAGAACCTTCTCCAGTGCAGGCACGAGCAGAAATGGAACCAGAGGCAGTACAGCCGCAGGTTATTGAAACCCCTGCAGCACCAGCAGCGACAGCAGTACCAGACGCCGTAGCACTCCTGGAGATCATCCGGGGGTTTCTTGTCACTAACCAACAACAACAGACTCGGCAGCAGGAGCAGAACGTGTTGCTGAACCAAGGGATTCAGTTAGCTCTAGAGAGGAGTGTCGGGGCTGACTCGGGAGCATCAGGAAGGTTTCGTCGCTTGAACCCGAGGTATTTTGATGGCACGGAGGATGCCATCACTGCGGATGCCTGGATTCAAGACATCGAAGCCATTCTTGTGGCAGCCAAGGTTCCAGATGATGAGAAGGTTGATCAGGTCAAACTGGTACTTCAGGATCTTGCCCGCGACTGGTGGGCATCAGAAGAAGTTGGTGCAAGACGCCCTGTTCGTTGGACCACCTTCAGTGACAGATTCAAGGCCAAGTATTTTGGCGTAGTAGCTCGATATGAGCTCCAGCAGAAGTTTATCAGTCTCAAGCAAGCAGGCAAGACCGTAGATGGGTATGCAGCAGAGTTCTGCAGATTGTGCCGTTTTGTACCAGCAATGGTGGCAACGGAGCCAGAGAAAGCTATGAGGTTCTAGCAGGGACTTCATTTGGAACTACTGCAGCTTGTGAAGGGACACGACTACCAGACGTTTGACGCTGTTTTGACGGCCGCTCGGAGGCACGAGCTTACCCAGCAGAGGTTGGCATCGAGGACAGGAGGTCAGAAGAGATCTCATTCCCAGGTTGGAGGAGGAGCAATGCAGCGAACATCGGCACCAGCACCCGGTGTACGTATTCATGATGCAGGAGCGCCGCGGAGGACGGCCGTGTCAACTAATACAGCGCCAGTTCGGCATCAGCAGCCGAGAAACCAGCAACAGCGTCAGGGAGCACCCCAGGGCTGTACATTCTGTGGGAAGGCAGGGCACACGAGGGAGGTGTGCCGGTCAGCGAATGGCTTATGCTTGAGGTGTGGTAGTTCAAACCACCGTATCTCCACTTGTCCTGTGATGCAGAGGCCAGGAGGGCCAGCTCAGCAGTTTCCAGCATTGCCAGCTCCGGTGGCAACCCCGAGTGGAGGGCCAGTATTAGCAGTAAGGCCCCTAGCCCAGCGTCTACCAACGCAGGCACAGATGTTCCGCCAGGCACAGGAAGCCAAAGGCCCTCAGAGGCAGCAACAGCATGGTCGAGGAAGGCCGCAACAAGGGGCTCCGCGGGGCCAGGCTCTCACATTGTCCTTGGGAGAGGCTCTAGCGTCTAGTGACGTGGTGGCAGGTAAAATTCTCGTCACCTCATTTCCCGCTGTAGCATTATTTGATTCAGGTGCTACTCATTCATTCATCTCTGCACAATATGCTACACGGATTGGATTAGAGTTTGAGGCATTGCCGGAGAGGATGGATATACTCACCGGCAATGGGCTCGTAGAAGTTAGCAGGGTGCGCTTTTCATGTCCGGTAGAGGTGTGTGGGCATTTATTGCCCACATCATTGATTGAATTCCCTATGGGGAATTTTGATGTTGTTCTTGGCATGGACTGGTTGAGAGACAGTTATGCGACAATTGATTGTAGAGGAGGTAGGGTCATATTCAGCGTTCCTGGGATGGAGCAGTTCATCTTTACTCGAACCTTGAAGAATCAGGCCGGAGGCGTCATCTCAGCAGCAGTGTCAGAGCCAGGACAGATTCCGAGAGTGGTCGAAGATTTTCTCGACGTCTTCCCTAATGAGCTCCCAGGGATACCCCCAGTCAGAGAGGTAGAATTTAGCATGGAGTTGAACCCTGGAACGAGGCCTATTGCAGACAGAGTTTACAGAATGTCACCGTCAGAACAGGATAAGTTGTATCAACATGAAGAAGAGTTGAAGTCTAAGGAATTCATCCGAGACAGTAAATCGTCCTGGGCGGCGCCAGTGATTCTAGTTCCCAAGAAGGATGGGTCGACGAGGATGTGCATCGACTACCGCAAGCTGAATGCAGTAACAGTGAAGAATAAGTACCCGCTACCAAGGATTGATGACCTGTTTGACCAGTTGAGCAAGGCCAGCGTCTTTTCCAAGATCGATCTTCGGTCAGGATACTATCAAGTAAGAGTCCGGGAGCAAGACATACCGAAGACAGCATTCAGATCTAGATATGGGCATTATGAGTTTTTAGTAATGCCCTTTGGACTAACCAACGCCCCCGCAGTATTCATGGATTTAATGAACCGCATCTTTCTGCCATATTTGGATAAATTTGTGGTGGTGTTCATAGATGACATTCTTGTCTATTCCAGCAGTGAAGAGGAGCATGAGAAACATCTTAGGACTGTCTTACAGACATTGAGGGAGCATCAACTTTATGCGAAGCTCGACAAGTGTGAATTCTGGTTAGATCATATTTCGTTCCTGGGGCATGTAATTTCTGGGGCAGGAGTTTCAGTGGATCCGAAGAAGATCGAGGCCGTAGAGCATTGGCCAGTCCCGAGAACGGTTGCAGAAGTGCGAAGTTTCTTAGGATTAGCTGGTTACTACAGAAGGTTCGTGGCGGACTTTGCCAAGATCTCTGCGCCCTTAACGCGTTTGACGCACAAGGACGTAGAGTTTGTTTGGTCAGCTAGCTGTCAGGCATCATTTGAATAATTGAAGAAGAGGTTGATCTCAGCCCCGATCTTGACGCTTCCAGTAGGAGCGGGAGGCTTTACAGTATATTGTGACGCATCTGGGAAGGGTCTTGGATGTGTATTGATGCAGCACGGAAAGGTGATAGCATATGCGTCTCGGCAGCTTCGAGACCATGAGAAGAATTACCCGACTCACGATTTGGAGTTAGCAGCTGTGGTGTTTTCACTCAAGTTGTGGAGGCATTATTTATACGGAGATCGGGTAGAGATCTATACTGATCATAAGAGTTTGAAATACGTATTCACGCAGCGAGATTTGAACATGAGGCAAAGAAGATGGTTAGAACTGCTGAAAGATTTTGATTTAGATCTTCAGTATCATCTAGGCAAGGCGAATATAGTTACAGATGCACTGAGTATGAGAGACAGTGCCTTTATCTTGACCTCGCAGAAGCATATTTTAGAAGACCTTCAGAGTATGGGAATCGAAGTAGTTTTGCCAAGGGATATAGGAAGAATGACCAGTATGCAGATTCAGTCAACCTTAGTAGAGAGGATAAGGGCAGCACAAGCAGGAGATCCACAGATTCAGAAGTTGCGGTCGGAGTGTGAATCAGGCCGTAGGAAGGAGTTAGTGATTCATGAAGATGGTACGCTCAGGTTTGGAAACAGACTCTGTGTACCGAGTGGAGACCTTCGGCAAGAAGTTATGTCTGAAGCTCATAGTTCTATTTACTCCATTCATCCTGGAGGGACGAAGATGTATCGAGATATCAGGCAGTACTTTTGGTGGAATGGCATGAAAAGAGAGAGAGCGAGATTTGTATCCAAGTGTCTGGTATGTCAGCAGGTGAAAGCCGAGCAGCAGAGACCAGCAGGGTTGCTACAGCCGCTTCCTATCCCAGAATGGATATGGGAGCACATCACGATGGATTTCGTGACCGGTTTACCTAGATCCCCGGCTGGCAAGAATGCAGTCTGGGTAATAGTAGATCGACTCACGAAGGTCGCTCATTTCCTTCCCTTCCGAGTTGGACAGACTACTGAGCAGTTAGCAGAAATGTACATGAAGCAGATAGTAAGGCAGCACGGTGTTCCAGTTAGTATAGTATCAGATCGGGATACGCGGTTTACTTCCCATTTTTGGCGGAGCTTACACCAAAGTTTGGGAACCAAGTTAAGATTCAGTACTGCTTATCATCCACAAACCGACGGACAATCAGAAAGAACCATCCAGACGTTAGAAGATATGCTACGGGCGTGTACCTTGGACTTTGGCGGATCTTGGGAGGATCACCTTCATCTTGTGGAGTTCTCCTATAACAACAGCTATCGGGCTAGCATTCAGATGGCCCCGTTCGAAGCATTGTACGGAAGGAAGTGTAGGTCCCCTTTGGCATGGGACGACGTCGGAGAACGGAAGTTGTTGGGGCCAGAGATGATCACGCAGACTGTGGAGATAGTTAAGTTGGTCAGAGAGCGCATTCGAGTTGCACAGGACCGACATCGTCATTGGGCAGATCAGCATCGTAGGCCTCTGGAGTTCAGAGTTGGCGACCAAGTGTTTCTGCGGATTTCGCCTACTCGGGGTATCATCAGATTTGGAACCCGAGGAAAGCTTAGTCCAAGATACGTTGGTCCTTTTAAGATTCTCGCTCGGGTAGGCGATGTGGCTTATCGACTTGTCCTTCCGCCTTCGTTAACTGGCATACATGATGTGTTTCATGTGTCCCAATTACGTGGGTATGTCCCGGATCCGAGTCATGTCCTCGATCATTCTGAGTTAGTCGTTGGTACCGACCTAACTTACGAGGAACAACCCGTATCTATCTTAGACCGGCGAGAGAAGGTACTCAAGAATCGGACGATAAGCCTTGTCCGTGTTTCTTGGAACCATCACTCTTCGGGAGAGTCAACCTGGGAGCGCGAGGACGAGATCAGATCTCGGTATCCGCATTTGTTTGACTAATAAGGTATATTTTTGCACCTTATTGACACGATTCCATGCTTATCTGCACCAGTTTGTTTTGCACTTTGTGATGTATGATAATAACTGCTATGATAGTTAACTTGTATATGATTGAGCCTTGCTTGCCCTGATTTCACTATCCTGTCTTGGCTAGAATTCCGAGGACGAAATTTTTCTAAGAAGGGTAGAGATGTCACTCCCCGATCCTGGAATACGTATTTTAATACGTAAACCGATAAATTGTATTTACCTTGTATTTATACTATATTTATTATGCAGTATTTCTTCATGCATTTCCCAAAAATATTCGACAAAATATTATTTCCTAATTTATTTTCTGCATTTGGGCCTACAGTTTTGGCTCATTTGGGTAACCCATTCTTGGTTCACCAATGGTTCATCATGAACCCTTTAGTTCATCATGAACCCATGGGTCCAAGATCTTTATATATAACTCATCTCATTCTCTCTCCTCTTATTACTTCCTCTCATTTACTTCCTCCACCAACCAAGGCAAGTACCAACTTGCTCAAGAGATGGATCAATAATTTTGTCAATGATTTCTTACAAAACTATTTGCCAAAACATGTTCTTCTCCTCAATCTATACTAGTTTAGAACTTGGAAATTTCCATTTTGAAGCTTTGATTTTTGTAGATCTAGGTTTTAATCATTTTCGGATTTTGCATGGTTTGATCTACTTTAGTTGGATTTTATGGGTTTTTGATGCTTCCATGTGGAAGAGCATTCAGTTTCACCCAAGTTGGAGCTTTGGAAATCTGGATTTGGAGTTTGGATGGCCAAGTTATGATGCTTTGAAGTTTGGGTTCAGCCATGGTGTTCTTGCTGTTTGGAGAAGACAGTGAACAGTGTGCTCCTGTTTGAGCACGCTTCCTGTTGGAAGCGTGTCTCTCCTTGAGCTTGCGTGACTTTTCACGCAGCTCTCTCCTTGAGCTTGCGTGACTTTTCACGCAGCTCTCTCCTTGAGCTTGCGTGACTTTTCACGCAGCTCTCTCCTTGAGTCTGCGTGACTTTTTCACGCAGCTCTTCCCTTGAGTCTGCGTGACTTTTCACGCACGCTGCCTTGAGCGAGCCTGAGTGAGCCTGCGTGACTTTTACCCCTTGAGCGTGCGCGCTTTTGTGCGTACGCTTTTGACATTTTATTAGATATTATATGCCCATTTTATATCCTTACGCCTTTTGTCCCGAGCATGATATGAGCACTAATGTGACCTCGGAGAACAAAGTGTTCCTTCCTGATACATGTACCTGAATGTCCCAGTTCTTGTTCATGCTCGACAAATGACTCGTAACTCCACGTGGCGTATTTGCAATGATGCATTACACTAAGGAGGGTAGCACATGTTGACATACTGATTGACATGGATCCTCTTTGGGGTACTCGTACTAAAGTACGACTTTAGGAGGATAATCATGCAGGCCACAGCATGTGAGTCCAAGATTTCACCTAGGGTTAAACTAGGCAACTAAATATACTAGATGCATGGGGAGGACAGAATCCCGAGATCGTGTTACACCAGCCGCCTTGAGATATTGTCTTGACGCGCCGGCTGGTCCCCACGGATACTGTGTCATCTGCAACGAGTGGATGACTGTATCCGATTAATTCCTGCTATATAATATATGTTTTGGCAAGGTGGCCTTACGAGGGACCTGTGCTCAATCATACCTGTCTACGCGAACCCCTGGGTTGGCTAGCCTTGCTGGAAAGATACGATCTGAGGATTTTCTAATAACATGACGCAAGGATAACCTCGTCCCACTAGAAACTCGTAGACTTGATTGGCCGTGAAAACGACTCGCTTGTATCCTATTACCTTCCGTGAATAACTGAGGGAAGCGGACTGTCATGGTACGTGATCCAACCCATGTTCTTGTTTGATTGTTGGGTTGGTTATCGCACTATGATAGGCTGTGGACCGAAGTTATGAACGGAAGACTTATTCTGATTGTGAAGTGCTACTTCTGTGAATGACTGAGGAACATGGACTATCATGGTACATGATCCAACCCATGTTCTTGTTTGATTGTTGGGTTGGTTATTGTGCTGCGATAGGCTATCGACCGAAGTCACGATCAGGAGATTTTATTGTTTATACCTTTTAACTTATGTGAAAGTTATAGAGTACGACACGTCCCGACTCCATGCGGCACCTTTTGTCCTTGTTTGGTTGTAAGGGTGCCACATGGGTTCGAGGATGTTGCGCTACCCTATAATAGTAGCATAAGTATTACTATTATCAATCATTCTATTTTAACTGGGTTTTTAATCTTAACTCTTGTGCCCCTTTGGCGGTACTTGCTATTCGGGGCTGACCCCGCTGGTTTTTGTTTGGCCAGATCCCGTAGCAGAGCCTGAGGACACGATCTTCCTCCCTGACATCCATGGTGCATACTAGGAGCATGGCGGTTCGGGGACTCGAGTGGGTTTCTTCTCCACCACTCCTGCTTATACTTTTGCGGCGTTTAGCCACCGGCACCTGTTAGCCGGATTACTTGATATTTTGTGTCAGTACAGAATTGTAAATAAACAGACTGCAGCTGTGTATAATTTTGTACTCCTGACTCTCTGATATAGCTAAATTATAAAGCTAGTCTCTCATGACCATTTTGATGAAGCGTCGGGGACGCCTTACTGCTTTATCTTTAATGTTCATTTAATTGCTGATGTGATTTGATTGATTGAGACATAGAACTCTGTGGGACCATAGGAGACTTGATTGTAGCATGTACCCCCTAGTCTCTCGACAGCCACGATCGCCGTATGACGTTACGTACCTCATATGGAGTAGCTGGCGTAGTCCGTCTCCGTATTTCGGTACTGGGGCGTGACAAGGTTTTAGTGGTGGCCCATGCAGGTCTGATTTTCAGACTTGTGGGGTATTGCGAATTATTAGGAGTCTCAATCAAAACTTGTTCCCCTTGAAATTCTGTTTCGAATTCTCTGTCCTTGCCTTGATCTCTAACCTGACTTGCATCCTCGAAATCTTCCTCGTCCGGACTTGATAATCTTATATTCTTCTCTATAGGGGTGCTTCATTCTCAGTAGCGGGTGAGGCCCATGAGGAAGAGCAGCAAGAGCATGGCTCGACTGGGCAGCAACAGGGGAGAGAACCTTCTCCAGTGCAGGCACGAGCAGAAATGGAACCAGAGGCAGTACAGCCGCAGGTTATTGAAACCCCTGCAGCACCAGCAGCGACAGCAGTACCAGACGCCGTAGCACTCCTGGAGATCATCCGGGGGTTTCTTGTCACTAACCAACAACAACAGACTCGGCAGCAGGAGCAGAACGTGTTGCTGAACCAAGGGATTCAGTTAGCTCTAGAGAGGAGTGTCGGGGCTGACTCGGGAGCATCAGGAAGGTTTCGTCGCTTGAACCCGAGGTATTTTGATGGCACGGAGGATGCCATCACTGCGGATGCCTGGATTCAAGACATCGAAGCCATTCTTGTGGCAGCCAAGGTTCCAGATGATGAGAAGGTTGATCAGGTCAAACTGGTACTTCAGGATCTTGCCCGCGACTGGTGGGCATCAGAAGAAGTTGGTGCAAGACGCCCTGTTCGTTGGACCACCTTCAGTGACAGATTCAAGGCCAAGTATTTTGGCGTAGTAGCTCGATATGAGCTCCAGCAGAAGTTTATCAGTCTCAAGCAAGCAGGCAAGACCGTAGATGGGTATGCAGCAGAGTTCTGCAGATTGTGCCGTTTTGCACCAGCAATGGTGGCAACGGAGCCAGAGAAAGCTATGAGGTTCTAGCAGGGACTTCATTTGGAACTACTGCAGCTTGTGAAGGGACACGACTACCAGACGTTTGACGCTGTTTTGACGGCCGCTCGGAGGCACGAGCTTACCCAGCAGAGGTTGGCATCGAGGACAGGAGGTCAGAAGAGATCTCATTCCCAGGTTGGAGGAGGAGCAATGCAGCGAACATCGACACCAGCACCCGGTGTACGTATTCATGATGCAGGAGCGCCGCGGAGGACGGCCGTGTCAACTAATACAGCGCCAGTTCGGCATCAGCAGCCGAGAAACCAGTAACAGCGTCAGGGAGCACCCCAGGGCTGTACATTCTGTGGGAAGGCAGGGCACACGAGGGAGGTGTGCCGGTCAGCGAATGGCTTATGCTTGAGGTGTGGTAGTTCAAACCACCGTATCTCCACTTGTCCTGTGATGCAGAGGCCAGGAGGGCCAGCTCAGCAGTTTCCAGCATTGCCAGCTCCGGTGGCAACCCCGAGTGGAGGGCCAGTATTAGCAGTAAGGCCCCTAGCCCAGCGTCTACCAACGCAGGCACAGATGTTCCGCCAGGCACAGGAAGCCGAAGGCCCTCAGAGGCAGCAACAGCATGGTCGAGGAAGGCCGCAACAAGGGGCTCCGCGGGGCCAGGCTCTCACATTGTCCTTGGGAGAGGCTCTAGCGTCTAGTGACGTGGTGGCAGGTAAAATTCTCGTCACCTCATTTTCCGCTGTAGCATTATTTGATTCAGGTGCTACTCATTCATTCATCTCTGCACAATATGCTACACGGATTGGATTAGAGTTTGAGGCATTGTCGGAGAGGATGGATATACTCACCGACAATGGGCTCGTAGAAGTTAGCAGGGTGCGCTTTTCATGTCCGGTAGAGGTGTGTGGGCATTTATTGCCCGCATCATTGATTGAATTCCCTATGGGGAATTTTGATGTTGTTCTTGGCATGGACTGGTTGAGAGACAGTCATGCGACAATTGATTGTAGAGGAGGTAGGGTCATATTCAGCGTTCCTGGGATGGAGCAGTTCATCTTTACTCGAACCTTGAAGAATCAGGCCGGAGGCGTCATCTCAGCAGCAGTGTCAGAGCCAGGACAGATTCCGAGAGTGGTCGAAGATTTTCTCGACGTCTTCCCTAATGAGCTCCCAGGGATACCCCCAGTCAGAGAGGTAGAATTTAGCATTGAGTTGAACCCTGGAACGAGGCCTATTGCAGACAGAGTTTACAGAATGTCACCGTCAGAACAGGATAAGTTGTATCAACATGAAGAAGAGTTGAAGTCTAAGGAATTCATCCGAGACAGTAAATCGTCCTGGGCGGCGCCAGTGATTCTAGTTCCCAAGAAGGATGGGTCGACGAGGATGTGCATCGACTACCGCAAGCTGAATGCAGTAACAGTGAAGAATAAGTACCCGCTACCAAGGATTGATGACCTGTTTGACCAGTTGAGCAAGGCCAGCGTCTTTTCCAAGATCGATCTTCGGTCAGGATACTATCAAGTAAGAGTCCGGGAGCAAGACATACCGAAGACAGCATTCAGATCTAGATATGGGCATTATGAGTTTTTAGTAATGCCCTTTGGACTAACCAACGCCCCCGCAGTATTCATGGATTTAATGAACCGCATCTTTCTGCCGTATTTGGATAAATTTGTGGTGGTGTTCATAGATGACATTCTTGTCTATTCCAGCAGTGAAGAGGAGCATGAGAAACATCTTAGGACTGTCTTACAGACATTGAGGGAGCATCAACTTTATGCGAAGCTCGACAAGTGTGAATTCTGGTTAGATCATATTTCGTTCCTGGGGCATGTAATTTCTGGGACAGGAGTTTCAGTGGATCCGAAGAAGATCGAGGCCGTAGAGCATTGGCCAGTCCCGAGAACGATTGCAGAAGTGCGAAGTTTCTTAGGATTAGCTGGTTACTACAGAAGGTTCGTGGCGGACTTTGCCAAGATCTCTGCGCCCTTAACGCGTTTGACGCACAAGGACGTAGAGTTTGTTTGGTCAGCTAGCTGTCAGGCATCATTTGAAGAATTGAAGAAGAGGTTGATCTCAGCCCCGATCTTGACGCTTCCAGTAGGAGCGGGAGGCTTTACAGTATATTGTGACGCATCTGGGAAGGGTCTTGGATGTGTATTGATGCAGCACGGAAAGGTGATAGCATATGCGTCTCGGCAGCTTCGAGACCATGAGAAGAATTACCCGACTCACGATTTGGAGTTAGCAGCTGTGGTGTTTTCACTCAAGTTGTGGAGGCATTATTTATACGGAGATCGGGTAGAGATCTATACTGATCATAAGAGTTTGAAATACGTATTCACGCAGCGAGATTTGAACATGAGGCAAAGAAGATGGTTAGAACTGCTGAAAGATTTTGATTTAGATCTTCAGTATCATCCAGGCAAGGCGAATATAGTTGCAGATGCACTGAGTAGGAGAGACAGTGCCTTTATCTTGACCTCGCAGAAGCATATTTTAGAAGACCTTCAGAGTATGGGAATCGAAGTAGTTTTGCCAAGGGATATAGGAAGAATGACCAGTATGCAGATTCAGTCAACCTTAGTAGAGAGGATAAGGGCAGCACAAGCAGGAGATCCACAGATTCAGAAGTTGCGGTCGGAGTGTGAATCAGGCCGTAGGAAGGAGTTAGTGATTCATGAAGATGGTACGCTCAGGTTTGGAAACAGACTCTGTGTACCGAGTGGAGACCTTCGGCAAGAAGTTATGTCTGAAGCTCATAGTTCTATTTACTCCATTCATCCTGGAGGGACGAAGATGTATCGAGATATCAGGCAGTACTTTTGGTGGAATGGCATGAAAAGAGAGAGAGCGAGATTTGTATCCAAGTGTCTGGTATGTCAGCAGGTGAAAGCCGAGCAGCAGAGACCAGCAGGGTTGCTACAGCCGCTTCCTATCCCAGAATGGAAATGGGAGCACATCACGATGGATTTCGTGACCGGTTTACCTAGATCCCCGGCTGGCAAGAATGCAGTCTGGGTAATAGTAGATCGACTCACGAAGGTCGCTCATTTCCTTCCCTTCCGAGTTGGACAGACTACTGAGCAGTTAGCAGAAATGTACATGAAGCAGATAGTAAGGCAGCACGGTGTTCCAGTTAGTATAGTATCAGATCGGGATACGCGGTTTACTTCCCATTTTTGGCGGAGCTTACACCAAAGTTTGGGAACCAAGTTAAGATTCAGTACTGCTTATCATCCACAAACCGACGGACAATCAAAAAGAACCATCCAGACGTTAGAAGATATGCTACGGGCGTGTACCTTGGACTTTGGCGGATCTTGGGAGGATCACCTTCATCTTGTGGAGTTCTCCTATAACAACAGCTATCAGGCTAGCATTCAGATGGCCCCGTTCGAAACATTGTACGGAAGGAAGTGTAGGTCCCCTTTGGCATGGGACGACGTCGGAGAACGGAAGTTGTTGGGGCCAGAGATGATCACGCAGACTGTGGAGATAGTTAAGTTGGTCAGAGAGTGCATTCGAGTTGCACAGGACCGACATCGTCATTGGGCAGATCAGCATCGTAGGCCTCTGGAGTTCAGAGTTGGCGACCAAGTGTTTCTGCGGATTTCGCCTACTCGGGGTATCATCAGATTTGGAACCCGAGGAAAGCTTAGTCCAATATACGTTGGTCCTTTTAAGATTCTCGCTCGGGTAGGCGATGTGGCTTATCGACTTGTCCTTCCGCCTTCGTTAACTGGCATACATGATGTGTTTCATGTGTCCCAATTACGTGGGTATATCCCGGATCCGAGTCATGTCCTCGATCATTCTGAGTTAGTCGTTGGTACCGACCTAACTTACGAGGAACAACCCGTATCTATCTTAGACCGGCGAGAGAAGGTACTCAAGAATCGGACGATAAGCCTTGTCCGTGTTTCTTGGAACCATCACTCTTCGGGAGAGTCAACCTGGGAGCGCGAGGACGAGATCAGATCTCGGTATCCGCATTTGTTTGACTAATAAGGTATATTTTTGCACCTTATTGACACGATTCCATGCTTATCTGCACCTGCTTGTTTTGCACTTTGTGATGTATGATAATAACTGCTATGATAGTTAACTTGTATATGATTGAGCCTTGCTTGCCCTGATTTCACTATCCTGTCTTGGCTAGAATTCCGAGGACGAAATTTTTCTAAGAAGGGTAGAGATGTCACTCCCCGATCCTGGAATACGTATTTTAATACGTAAACCGATAAATTGTATTTACCTTGTATTTATACTATATTTATTATGCAGTATTTCTTCATGCATTTCCCAAAAATATTCGACAAAATATTATTTCCTAATTTATTTTCTGCATTTGGGCCTACAGTTTTGGCTCATTTGGGTAACCCATTCTTGGTTCACCAATGGTTCATCATGAACCCTTTAGTTCATCATGAACCCATGGGTCCAAGATCTTTATATATAACTCATCTCATTCTCTCTCCTCTTATTTACTTCCTCTCATTTACTTCCTCCACCAACCAAGGCAAGTACCAACTTGCTCAAGAGATGGATCAATAATTTTGTCAATGATTTCTTACAAAACTATTTGCCAAAACATGTTCTTCTCCTCAATCTATACTAGTTTAGAACTTGGAAATTTCCATTTTGAAGCTTTGATTTTTGTAGATCTAGGTTTTAATCATTTTCGGATTTTGCATGGTTTGATCTACTTTAGTTGGATTTTATGGGTTTTTGATGCTTCCATGTGGAAGAGCATTCAGTTTCACCCAAGTTGGAGCTTTGGAAATCTGGATTTGGAGTTCGGATGGCCAAGTTATGATGCTTTGAAGTTTGGGTTCAGCCATGGTGTTCTTGCTGTTTGGAGAAGACAGTGAACAGTGTGCTCCTGTTTGAGCACGTTTCCTGTTGGAAGCGTGTCTCTCCTTGAGCTTGCGTGACTTTTCACGCAGCTCTCTCATTGAGCTTGCGTGACTTTTCACGCAGCTCTCTCCTTGAGCTTCTCTCCTTGAGCTTGCGTGACTTTTCATGCAGCTCTCTCCTTGAGCTTGCGTGACTTTTCACGCAGCTCTCTCCTTGAGCTTGCGTGACTTTTCACGCAGCTCTCT
Organism: Iris pallida; assembly: GCA_029216955.1. Taxonomy (NCBI): domain Eukaryota; kingdom Viridiplantae; phylum Streptophyta; class Magnoliopsida; order Asparagales; family Iridaceae; genus Iris; species Iris pallida. The sequence continues at coordinate 7,705,955 of JANAVB010041618.1, read as the reverse complement.
CATTGAGCTTGCGTGACTTTTCACGCAGCTCTCTCCTTGAACTTCTCTCCTTGAGCTTGCGTGACTTTTCACGCAGCTCTCTCCTTGAGGTGCGTGACTTTTCACGCAGCTCTCTCCTTGAGTCTGCGTGACTTTTTCACGCAGCTCTTCCCTTGAGTCTGCGTGACTTTTCACGCACGCTGCCTTGAGCGAGCCAGAGTGAGCCTGCGTGACTTTTACCCCTTGAGCGTGCGCGCTTTTGTGCGTACGCTTTTGACATTTTATTAGATATTATATGCCCATTTTATATCCTTACGCCTTTTGTCCCGAGCATGATATGAGCACTAATGTGACCTCGGAGAACAAAGTGTTCCTTCCTGATACATGTACCTGAATGTCCCAGTTCTTGTTCATGCTCGACAAATGACTCGTAACTCCACGTGGCGTATTTGCAATGATGCATTACACTAAGGAGGGTAGCACATGTTGACATACTGATTGACATGGATCCTCTTTGGGGTACTCGTACTAAAGTACGACTTTAGGAGGATAATCATGCAGGCCACAGCATGTGAGTCCAAGATTTCACCTAGGGTTAAACTAGGCAACTAAATATACTAGATGCATGGGGAGGACAGAATCCCGAGATCGTGTTACACCAGCCGCCTTGAGATATTGTCTTGACGCGCCGGCTGGTCCCCACGGATACTGTGTCATCTGCAACGAGTGGATGACTGTATCCGATTAATTCCTGCTATATAATATATGTTTTGGCAAGGTGGCCTTACGAGGGACCTGTGCTCAATCATACCTGTCTACGCGAACCCCTGGGTTGGCTAGCCTTGCTGGAAAGATACGATCTGAGGATTTTCTAATAACATGACGCAAGGATAACCTCGTCCCACTAGAAACTCGTAGACTTGATTGGTCGTGAAAACGACTCGCTTGTATCCTATTACCTTCCGTGAATAACTGAGGGAAGCGGACTGTCATGGTACGTAATCCAACCCATGTTCTTGTTTGATTGTTGGGTTGGTTATCGTACTATGATAGGCTGTGGACCGAAGTTATGAACGGAAGACTTATTCTGATTGTGAAGTGCTACTTCTGTGAATGACTGAGGAACATGGACTATCATGGTACATGATCCAACCCATGTTCTTGTTTGATTGTTGGGTTGGTTATTGTGCTGCGATAAGCTATCGACCGAAGTCACGATCAGGAGATTTTATTGTTTATACATTTTAACTTATGTGAAAGTTATAGAGTACGACACGTCCCGACTCCATGCGGCACCTTTTGTCCTTGTTTGGTTGTAAGGGTGCCACATGGGTTCGAGGATGTTGCGCTACCCTATAATAGTAGCATAAGTATTACAATTATCAATCATTCTATTTTAACTGGATTTTTAATCTTAACTCTTGTGCCCCTTTGGCGGTACTTGCTATTCGGGGCTTACCCCGCTGGTTTTTGTTTGGCCAGATCCCGTAGCAGAGCCTGAGGACACGATCTTCCTCCCTGACATCCATGGTGCATACTAGGAGCATGGCGGTTCGGGGACTCGAGTGGGTTTCTTCTCCACCACTCCTGCTTATACTTTTGCGGCGTTTAGCCACCGGCACCTGTTAGCCGGATTACTTGATATTTTGTGTCAGTACAGAATTGTAAATAAACAGACTGCAGCTGTGTATAATTTTGTACTCCTGACTCTCTGATATAGCTAAATTATAAAGCTAGTCTCTCATGACCATTTTGATGAAGCGTCGGGGATGCCTTACTGCTTTATCTTTAATGTTCATTTAATTGCTGATGTGATTTGATTGATTGAGACATAGAACTCTGTGGGACCATAGGAGACTTGATTGTAGCATGTACTCCCTAGTCTCTCGACAGCCACGATCGCCGTATGACGTTACGTACCTCATATAGAGTAGCTGGCGTAGTCCGTCTCCGTATTTCGGTACTGGGGCGTGACAAAATAGGAGAACATTTGCATAACTATGGAATAAGAATTATTAATCTAATAGGATTGGTCGCTTTAATTTTTTATGTTAAGGATTCACTTTTCCATAAAGTACAGATAATGATTGAATTGATATAAGGAAATGTGCAGCTCAACCTATCCATATTAGGATATAATTAACTATCCATCCAATTCTATCAAATATAGAAACTATCCAAATAGGTTTTTGAGTCAAAGTAGAACATAATGGTGACTGTAGAAGTACTAAAGCCATAAGTTTTACCTGAACTTCATCAAGTAGACACCCAAAAGTAATAGAAAAACACCTACATAGGTTGCAGGAATTCAATACTCCATGGCACGGTAAGCATATAGATAAGGACTTCTATTACAGTAGACAACCCTAACTTGTTACATTGCCGCCTCAGAATATCTTCTTAGCAACTAATCAAGCAAATTCTTCAAAATGGTACCAAAATGCTAAGCTTGAATTTCTTTTCTTTTTCTTGCAGAAGTAAATATTGGGTTTCCCTCGGTTGGTGGATGATATATTTTATGCTTCTTCCTTACAACTACTGATTTCTACAATAAGTAGTCGTTCTTCTATAGTCTTACTCAAGATGCAATCACAGCAAGCAATGATGAAAACCCCCTTTTCCTCACAAACGAAACAAGGCAGAAAGAAATGTTTTGAACAAACCTTTAGCTTCTCATGTGCTTCACCAACATTTCTTCCATCCTTCTTTTTTCTCCAACTGTGGCCATCTTTACGAAAAAAGCGGAGTACTCTCTTATTGAAGAGGAAAACAGATCCACCTGTTAATAAACCTAGAGAGTCAATATACTTATACCAGAAGTCCTTTAGATAAGTGCCTTCAAGTATCGAGTGGACAATATCGTATCTATTATACAAGAATATCTCTATTACTAGGTGGCTTGTGAGGAGCTGCTTGAGCAATTGGGTATCTCTCATGATTCTGTAAGATGTAATGGATTTCCACCGGCTTCAGCCATCGTATCTGAGCTTCCTTGAGCAGCTTATTGTAATCAAAACCTGAAACTGGAAAAAAAAAACACAGGAATCACTGAAAAGAAAATCACAATGTTATATCGTTTAGACGTCCACAGAACAAAATTTAAGGCCAGAACTAGATGTTCATGCAACAAAGAATAAAACATTTTAAATTGTGTTCCTCATTAGTAAAGGCAATCTCAAGTGTCCAGTTCCAGAGACAAGTTAGACTTGCTGTTAAATATAAAAGGACACCAGGACATGGAGTAGACTTGGGCGCTATAATGTAAACACTATCATCTATCGTGGGTCATATAATAAGAAATCCCTTGATTCACAGCAATCAAACATACAGGAGAAACCCAAATTTTCTGAAGGTTTCAGATTTGCAATCTACAACTCACCTGTGTGTTGAATTGATAATTACAACTAGAAAGCTTCTGATTAGTTCATACATGGTTTAATTTAAAAGTCATGTCGACAAAGATTATCATTCTGATTTTGGTGAAAAGCATTATCATTCTGGTTTTGGTGAAAAGCCAAGCATCATTGAGGTATGCTCAAAGTTTAAAATATTCCAACGGATACCACCCGGCATTAGTTTGCAAGTAATTTGCCCACGCCCCATCAAGATGACAACTGAAAACCATTATCCAATGGTCTAGTAATGCTTTTAGCCTTTCCTATTTCGTCTTGTTAAGGTCCATGCTGTAAAACCAAAACTATAGAATTGTTGGTGGGGTGAGGCCGTGAGGGTTAAATATTTATATTCTTCCAATACACCCCATGTAGATTAAGTTGCCATTTTGAGCTGAGAGTTGGCTTCCTGCAGCAGTATAATTTTCGTAATATACAGTGCACCAAAACTCTGGGGTTGTGATGATAGTAGGAACCAAAATATAGGGGGGGTCTAAACATTTGCAGTATAATTTTGAAAGATTCTGAAATACTTGGGGTGCGTTTGGGAACGGAATTTCAAAGAAAGAAACTGCTGCGAAGTTAGGCATCCTAATTCCAAATTACTTAACTCGGGTGCGTTTGGGAGCGTTCTGGAGTTTGGATCAACTCAAATCATGGGTCCAAAATAAACCCAGTGTAATTAGCAAAACCCACTCTTTTTGGATTTTTATGCCAACTCCAAAATGTATCATCTTCCCTCTCCCCTCAGGATTTTAAATTGCGGTTGATTATGTGTAGTGTTGAACCTGCATATTTGAACTGTAAGATTTTGGAATTATTCGGTGACCGTGAAATTGTGGTTGATAAAAATGGGGAGGGTTGATATGTAGATTTGAATGAGTAGGATTTTGAATTTTTCATGAATTTGTTGTTGATGGCAATGGGTAATGCTGATTTGCATATTGAGTTGGAATAGAGGGTTTTAGGATTTTACGAATTATTGGATTAGAAAACCCTTGTACCAAGCGTACAAAGAATAACTCCCAGCTCCAATTAACATAAGTGGAGTTTCAGAACATGAAACTTCAGTTTCAAGTCTTGAAACTCCAACATGGGCCTAACTCTGTTTTATAGGAATTTGTTCCCAAACTAGGCCTTAGTGTATTGGCCCTCCATAGTTTCGCGGAAAAAATGTGTTTCCAAGTTTTGGCACCCCTGTCGAACTCGGGTGAGCCTTGTGGTTACCGGAGAGAGGCATAAGACCCTGGCTAGGTGGCAGAAGATCAGTAAATCGAGTCACGGGGGCGTATTATTCCTTCCATTTTTAAAAATGGTGGGAGTTGGGGGTAGTAGACCCAAAAGGCATGCAGTGCAGCATGCACAAAGTTCCGTGCGTAATGTCGGACATCTTAAAGAAAAGTTTTGGCACCCCTCATCACTCAAGGTTTGCGGGTTATATATCTCTGTACTAATACATGTTCTTTAGAACCCATATGATAGTAGAATAATGTAATATTATGAGTATGGAACTCTTAATTCAAAACCTCCCAAAAATTGTACTAACAATTAGGAAGAGGATTCCAGTAGAGTCTTGGATACTTGTACCAAAACAACCTAAGTCAACCCATGTGACTAAGCAGCTGATTCCTCTTCTACCATGAAACCAAATCAAGATTTCCCCCATAAAACACACTCTTTTGCAGAAAGTTGGAATCTTTTGGCACAAAACTGGATTGAAATACTGAAAAAGTTGAAGAAATACTGAAATAATTGCTGAAAAATTAGAGAAACGAGGGAACTTTCTTGGACTCACCTTGATTATTCATCATTTCAAGTGGAAAAAGAACCAGCTATGATAGAGCTTACGCTTCGAGTTCAAGTGATACCATGCTTTTAAGAGAGAGAGAGAGAGAGAGAGGGAGCTGAGAAACTGAAGAGGAAACCGAGAGGTAACTTTCTGTTCCACTTCTGGGAAAGTATAGTTCATAAAGTGAAATGAGAGAGTGGATGAAGGAATGAAAAAAAAAAACATTTGGTGTTTGCATATAACTCCTCGGTAGAGCTGTCAAGACGGACCGGTCCGTAATCCACCATAACCTACCATTTGGCGGGACGGGACGGACCGATCCACCATTTTGGCGGGCTGGAAAAATTTCAACCCAGCCCACCCCACCGGCAAGCCGCGGACTAGGTGGGCCGGCCTGCTTAATTTTTTAAATTTTTTTAATTATTGTTTAGTTTCTTAAAAGAAAGAAAAAAAAAATCATATATATAATATTTGCTACTCACTCTCGTATGCATCAAATTACAAGTAAAATACAAGAAACATTATAATAGTAGATATTTCCTTAAAACACATTCATTCATGTAAATAAATGACCAAATTTAATATTTTATACGTCATTACTTGCATTAAATGAGAATTTTTATAATTTTAATACATATCTCATATATGTGCTAAATACAAAAATTAAAAATTTTATAAAAAAATAGATGGCGGACCAACCCACTTGGCCCGCAGGGTAGCCCACCGCGGGACGGGCTACTAGCGGGCCATCCCACCTAGGCCCGTCTGTTTGGCGGGCTCCAAAATGCTCGGCCCAACCCACCTTTTTGGCGGACAGGCCGGGCCGGCCCAACGGGCTTAGCCCATTTTGACAGCTCTACTCCTCGGGATCTAAGTGTATTCTTAACAAAATTCTTCTTCAAATCTTGATAAGTCCCTCCAATCAGCAGAATATCAAGATATGAGTTTTTTACAATGAATATATATATATATATATATATATATATATATATAGAGAGAGAGAGAGAGAGACACACGTGCGTTATCATATAATAATAATAGTATTATCCAATTATAGTCAAATATTTTTTCTAACTCATGTGGTTAAAGTGAGAGGTTTTCTTCTTGTTTGGTTGAGTTCAATTTCCCGTTTTGAATATATATAACAAAGTTAAGACTTTTTTCAACAATTTTTTTTTACATAATTTAATTTTTTTAAAGAAAATGGTTGATGATATACACGGCTTAGACGGCTCAAACATGAGCCGTTTTGAAGCCCTTATATATATATATATATATATATATATATATATATATATATATATATATATATATATATATATATATATATATATATATATATATATATATATATATACACACACACACACACACACACACACACACACACGTGCGTTATCATATAATAATAATAATAATAATAATAATAATAATATCCAATTATTGTCAAATATTTTTTCTAACTCATGTGGTTAAGGTGAGAGGTTTTCTTCTTGTTTGGTTGAGTTCAATTTTCCGTTTTGAATATATATATAATAAAGTTAAAACGGAGGAGCTCAATTATTGTTAATTATTGTTAAAGTTAAAACGCGGGATGTCCTCCGTTTTCGATCAGCCTAGTGCACCAACCACGTGGTACGACGGGCACTCAAAGACCTGGCGAATGATGGCCCACTCCACCCAAGAGCGCTTATGTCATATGGGAACTCATGGCTGGAAACAATCCTTATCCTTTTGATATCCGGTAAGAATAATAAGAATCAAAGTCCAGGTTGGTTGGTGAGCCTAGTGATAGGAGACTATCTAGCTTGTTTCGGAGAGCACTTGTTAGGTTAAAGATTTGTTTTTTGCTAAATGTTACGGCCTAAATGCTGAACTATTGACCCTACTTGTTCGGATGGGTGTTCACCCCAAAGTGTTCCCGGACTGCATGCATACATCCGTAAGTAACTTAGTGCAACATGGCAAATTTCATTGAGAGGAATCAGCAAAGAAAAGAAAAACTGGTCAACATTCATGTGTATTTGAGAGATTGTCCTCGGGCTGAGGAGTGTCCACATGAGTTCGTTGAGATGTCTACACGCCTGCGGCCCTCTTTTCGAGCGTCAACCGATGTTGAATGCCTGTCTTGATGATAAGGAAGAACTAGGTAGGGGAATAGAATATGTTGTTTGACTTAATATAATGGGAATAGAATGCATTCTTTGCCTTGATTGATTTCCTGATTGACAACAAAGGGAAGGAGTAGGGGCAGGGCAGGCATCAAAGGCAGGTCAAGTGAAGGCGCCCTTCTTTGAGGGTCGATGGGTTGATGAAAGACCTCCGAAGTTGGAATCACCTGTCGGTTGAATCTGGTTGAAATGAATCCGGGGTCGGGGTTTGAGGAAGTAAATGAGTTCTTTCTGAGCCTTCCGCTAAAGACTTCTCGTCGAGCAACTGAAAAAAGGCAGTGCATAGAAGAGGAAGCAAAGAGTTTCGCTTTGATTTCCATTACAGAGGATTTCTAAGTATATGAAGCTGGATGAGAAAGAAGCCAAGCCAATAGGGCACCTAAGCCGCAGAAGGAAAGGGGTGCTAAAAAGAAGAAAGAGAGTAAGAGATAGCTCCGAACCAAAGGAGCTAAGATAGCGGGACCAAAGCTAGCATAGGTAGCGCGACCACATGCTATAAATATAGTCAAGTAAGTAAGTATACCGCGAGGAAGGCCCAATGCTAGCTATAGCAAGGGTTAGTAAGAGGCCTAAGCGCTAGCAGCTAAGTTAGCAATAAAGCTCAACGCACAGATGGTGGGGGGTTGGAAAGATCTTGCTTTTGGGCAAAGGGCAAGACAGCGCCTCCCTACGGTCGCCTTCTTCCAGCTCCTGATAATAGCCGCTATCCTTCTTGCCCCCGAGGGCAATCCCTCACTCCTGCTCCTATTAGATAGCCTTTCCACTAACCAGAGGGACAGCGCCGAAAGAAAAGAGATGACCCAAGTGAGACAGACTATACCATGAAGGGAATCCAAGCAATAAGCAGAACGTCGTTTTGTAAAATTGTAAGGGAAGTCAAACTGAGACTGCATTCGGTTTCCTCTCAGATGAAACTGAGAGTTATCAACTCTTTTTGTACTAAGTTTTGGGGAGTGCATGGTCACCTTGCTCAGCCATATATGGCTGAATCTGACTCTTCTTCGAACCCTCCGGAAATCAAAGTGAACACAGACAGTTCAGTAGCAATAGAGGCTGCTGCGGCTGCGATAGCAAGGGAATCGGCCATCCTCTTTGGGCTTTCCGGAAGACGGTTGAGTGGAGAGAGATTTGGAAGGTGGAACTTTATGCAATCTGCCATACGGTGGAGATGGCTTCGCTAATGGGCATTCGGAACCTTTGGGTAGAGTCTGACTCATTATATGCAGTCAAGATGATGAACTCCCAATTCAAGCCCCCTTAGGAAGCGCGAAATATGTTGCTGAGCTTCACTGAAAATGCAAGAGCCTTAATTTCTTTACCGAGTCAAGCTCAGTTCAACTCATCATATATAGGGCAAGTAGTTCGGCTTGCACATACATAACAGGGTGACCACGAAAGAAGCAGGCAAATCGCTCTAGGTGAATAGAACCCACCTCGGAAAACTAGATATGCTGCTTCCGAAAACTATTACTGCAGATCGACATCGGAGGCGGCCCAAACCTAGGCTGTGACGCTTCCTGTCGAGTACAATTAGGACTTTTCGTTTACACAGTAAGAGAAAGACAATTATAGAGAACAAAGTCTTGAGCAAAGACGATTAGATTATTGAATATAGCATCAAGATTACAATAACATTACTATGCGATATAGGCATTAATCCCATCCTTCAACCGAGAAAGCACAGGGCTTAACAGCGCCTTTCAACTGAAAGAGGAGAGCCCTTTCCTTTCTTTGTCACAAATTACTGTCGTTTTCTTTTGGGCTCGCTGCTTTCGATAAGCCAATGGAATAACGAGTAGGTTTCGAAGCTCAAATAGGGGAGTAAGAGAGAGGTCGAGTTAACCATGGACCTGTGACAGGCAGAGACCGGAGCGGACGAAAGGAAGCTTTCTGGCAGGCTTTTAAAGGCAAAGAACCATGAAAAGAGCACATCAAGTAGCACCTTGAGACAGCTATTGAACAATTTCATTTGCCTATATATAGAATGAACAAACACTCAACCATAGCAAAACAGGCACCACCGCCACAATGTGTGCATTGCCTCCTTATGGAACAAGTCACTCGAGCTGGCGTATGGATTACCTATGAGCATGTGTCGGACTCGGAATCGTTTTATTGGCACAACCTGAACCTCATAGGCATAATAGTAGGAACCGGCACTCCACCATGAATATGAATATTTCATTTTTTGAGTCTATCTGGTATTGATATAGCCTTGTTATCTTCAGTAGTCGCTAGGCTAATGGGTCCAATCAATGGAACATTTTTCTGAACTGAAGACGGAAGCAAGCGCCTAAGAAAGCAAGTCACAGGGGAAGCCATCACTTAGAATAGGTATATTAGGAAACAGGACAAACCGATCTTTTCGGCAAATTATCTTCTTCACAGTAAAAAGCAAGTCGACCGGAGGGATTCATCCATTCATGCAGTCAGTAGTCAAATGGTCCCTCTATCTAATGAATCAATGGCCGCCGATTCGTGCTCTTTAGTGCCTTCGTCTTCGTGATATCTAAGGAGAGAGGAGAACACACTATACCTTTCATCTTTTGATTTTATTTATCACATGAAATTTCAAATTTACCTATTCATTGTTATTTGATACATTGAGGTCGGTAACGTTGGTGAATTAGGTGTTGATGGGGGTACGAAAAGAGAGGGATTCGAACCCACAAAAGCCTACATAGCAGTTCCAGTGCTGCGCCTTTTTCCAAATGTCCCGTAAGTGAATCATCTCATCGATTGGACCCATGGACCAACATAGATTGGGCTGGGAGTAAGAGGTCGTTGTCCGAAGGAGTGATCCTGGCTGGTTGGTCACGCAGGGGATAACCCATTGAGCCAAGCAGATTGCCATAGGTTGGTGTCCTTGCCGTCACCAATGACACGTACTATTCCGCTTTGGAGAATTGGCTTTTTGGCACAAATGGACTTCCAGGAAGAGTAGGCCGAGTATTTAGGCTCCACATCTAGTGGACAGCTCTCGGGAAAGTATTTTGCTTTCATTATTTGGGAAATGAAGTCGCGGTACATGTGAGAAGTCTCCAGAGCTATTTAGCTTAGAAGGCCGAGTTTTTGAGTGCAAGAGAACGAATGGCAAGGCCTCCCTCCTGCCAGGGTTGGCAGACGGACCACCAATTCACCGTATGGATTTTTTGACTTTTACCTTGGGACCAAAGGAAGTCACGTTGCAGGACTTCAATCTGATTGATTGTGTAGATAGGAAGCTTGAAGTTGCTCAACATGTGATTGGGTATCCCTGCGGTTACTGATTTTGTCGGGGTTTTGCGCCCTGCAAAGGTCAGTAGCTGACTTTTCCAACCTTGCAGTCTAGCACCCGGTTGACTACATCTCTCATTTGTGCTTTTGTGGGCCTTCCAGTGAGAGGGATAATGCCCAGGTAGTCTAAATAGAGCCAGAATTGTCAATTCCCGGATGAAGGCATATTTCGCTACGCCGCTGTCTACTGATTGATTTTTTTTTTTACTGAATGACAGAGGGTTGACTCGTTGCCCAGATTCCTCATAAACTACATTTAGAATGGCTCGAATTGAGGCACAGGACTTGGCTTGGAAAAGGTAGGTTCGAAATCGAATTCCAAAGCAAGGGGAATGCTAATAGCTGGAATCAGACTTTTTTGATAGCTTCAAGCAGAAGGAAAGGAGTGGAGCTTAAAGCACCCTTTCTCCACGTGCTAGGGTTTAACCGTTCACCACGACATCTACATACATTAACCCATTAACGGAAGCCTTCTTCTCGTGTCGGATGACATTGAGAAGCTGCAGGGGATTAACCCTGGAGGGTTCAGCTTGCTCGCCCCCAAAGAGCAGAAAGTTTATCCTTCTTTGGGCAGTCGCGAGCACGATGTGGCCCACCGCCGATGAAGCATCCTGAGTCCGCCTTAAAAGGTTTTCCCGATTGCTTTGCCTTGGTAGGAGCAGTCTCTCTTTTATCATCACCACGCTACTCCTTCTCCATTGGGCAAAGGGTGTCCTTCTAAGTTTTTTCTTGGTGGTTGACGAACTTTCTCCATAGCCCAAAAAGCCTTCTGCTACTCGAATTGCTGAGGCCAGGTCCTGCAGATTTCATTTTTGCAGCTCTTTCCGTGCCCACTCCTGGAGACCCACCTCAAACCTAAACACCTTGTATTCTTCTGCTATGTTCCCTATCTTCATCATCAATGACTGAAACTGCCTAACATACTTACGCACGGACCCAGTCTGCCTCAGTCTATGCAAAGCTTCTCTACCCTGCCATGACGCATTCGTGTAGAGGAAAACTGCTTTCGCATTTCTATCCTAAAGAGTAACGGAGGTGTGCAAAGGTAGGCTCAAGCGTTGATTCTGCTCGTAAGCGTAATGGTATAAGCCTGCCTGACTGTGAGACCGACTGGTCGAACAGAGATGAAAGTCGGCCATAGTGATCCGGGAGTCCCGTGTGGAAGGGCTCTCGCTCAACGGATCAAAGGTACGCCGGGGATAACAGGCTGATGACTCCCAAGCGCTCTTATCGACGGAGTCGTTTGGCACCTCGATGTCGACTCATCATATCCTGAGGTTGAAGAAGGTCCCAAGGGTTCGGTTGTTCGTCGATGAAAGTGGTACGTGAGTTGGGTTTAGAACGTCGCGAGACAGTTCGGTTCCTATCTACCGTTGGTGTTAAAGGGAGAACTGCGAGGAGCCAACCCTAGTACGAGAGGACTGGGTTGGGTCAACCTATGGTGTACCGGTTGTTATGCCAATAGCAGCGCCGGGCAGCTAAGTTGGTATGGAAGAACTGCTGCTAAGCGGGAAATAACCTTATATATAATTTGGTTTCTCAATTATTGTCAATTATTGTCGTTGGTTCCTCAATTTTAACTTTATTATATATATATTCAAAACGGGAAATTGAACTCCGTGTTTGGTGCCCGTCATACCACGTGGTTTTAACTTTATTATATAGTTGGTTCCCGTGTTTGGTGCCCGTCGTACCACGTGGTTGGGTTGAGTTCAATTTTCCGTTTTGAATATATATAATTTCCTGTTTTTTTAATAATTTTTTTCGACGGAGGGAGGACCTCCGATAAGACAGGAACCGCCCCCCGAGGCGGTGGGGGGGTTGGAAGCAGAGTCGGGGGGGTCGGGCGGACCCTCCGGTCAGCGCGTGCGTGGCAGCGCCCCCCAGGCGGAGGGGGTACGGGAGCACGGGGGGGCCTGGACCGGCGGCGAGCAGCCCTGGGCTGACGGCGGGCGGTGGCGCCCCCCAGGCGGTGGGAGGGCGACAGTAGGAAAAAAGGGGGGTCGGGCGGACTCCCCGTGTTGGGGTCGAGCGGCGGCCCCCAGGCATGGGAGGGCGGGAACAAAGGTAGGGGGTCGGGTGGCCTTCCTAAGGTGGCGGAGAGGTTTGCTCCGTTGATGGAAGGGGATCGAACTCTGCGGGGCGGCACCATCGCCCCTAATTTTGAATTCGGAGCAGGTTCTGGATCTCCGGGGAGCCAGGCGGAGGGAGGAGGATGGACGACGGTTACGTGCCGTCGCGTGGCGAAGAACGGAGGAAAGATAGGAGGTGGACAGGGTCATATTAGGGATCGCCGTCCTACGAGCAGTCGACAGAGTAGGTCAGGGGAACGGACAATGGCCCGTGGTCCACCGGTGTCTACTGGAAGATCGGTGGGCTGGCGGCTAAAGACGACCGCGGCGGAAAAGGGGAAGAGTAAGGTGATGGATCTTGGTGTTCAGGGATCTGGGGCCCCCCGCCCGAAGGTTGCCTCCAGGCCACAGGGGGTGACTACTCGACCTGCTGGACGGTCCTAGGCAGAGATCTGCAAGCCTGTGGGGCCGAAAAGTCCCACATCGATGGAGTACGTGCCGCCGATTAAAGCAGAGAGGGATTTTCGGGCCTCTTTCCCTGTGGAGGAGATAGAGAAGGTGACAGCATACTAGGAGAATACCCTCGTTCTGTATGTCCTAGGCAAAAAGCCTTTCTACGGACAGATCGGGGGTTATGCAGCGCGGGTCTGGCAGCCTAAGGGGAGTATGGAGTTCTTTGCCCGCGAGAACGGCTTCTATTATATGAAGTTCGAACTTGCGGAAGATGTCGCTAGGATCCTCCAAGGCGGCCCCTAGACGTTCGACGGCAGGCTTATCATCTTAAGGGAGACCCCGGAGCTTCGATGTGAGCGGGAAGTTCTGAATGACATCCATATATGGATTCGATTCCCTGAGTTCCCTGTCCGATTTTGGAGTATTCCTTTGCTGATGCGGCTGACGAGCTTGGTTGGCACCCCGATCAAGGCAGACGAATCTACTGCCTTTCGGTCGAGGTTGATGTACGCCAGGTTCTTTGTGGAGATCCGAGCTGGGGGTAGTTACCGGAGGTGGTGGAGTATGAGATCCCTTCTGGAGCGGTACTTACCCAGAAGGTAGAATACGAATGGGTTCCACCTACCTGTTCACGTTGTTCCTGTTTCGGGCATCTGGCCAATGCTTGTTCGGCAGTCGGACCTCAGGTGGAGCCTACTAATCCCCTGAGCGAGGCCCCAGACTCTCCCTGCGACATAGATTTCAGAGATGACAGTGGACAGGAGGGCTTGGCGGGGGTTGTTACTCATCCAATGAGTGATGGTGAGATGAGTTTTATTGTCTCTTCTCAGCTTGCTCCCACGAGTGGGGTGCTGACCACTTGCCCGGGGCAGAGTAGTATTGTTACTAGAGGCATGGTGGCTTCAGGGATGGAGGCACGAGGCGGTGGCGGACCGGCTGAGGGGCAGGTTTACTGTAGGAAGAGACGTGTTGTCGGTCTGCTGAGGGACGACCCCTCCACTAACAGAGAGGAGGCGGTGTGTGTTGATAATCCTGCCTGGGCGTTGGTGCTCTCTCAGGTTGCTCCTCAGCAGGCCATTTTGACTGGGATAGAGGAGGATATTTTAGAAACGGATGTGGCACACTCCCCAGGTGCTGATCCGGGTATTTCTCCGGGGAGCCCATCCTCTCATTAATTAATGGCCATCATCGCCTGGAATGTGAGGGGGGCGTGTTCGCTAGGAAGATGGAGAGAGATTTGTGGGGTGCTTCACAGAGAGAAATGTGACATCATTGTTCTTTTAGAATCCAAGATCAAAGGTAAAAACACTCTTGCTCGGCGGACCCCATCTCATTGGGCCCAACTGCACAACCTGGCTCTTTGTAACATGGCCAGGATTTGGGTTCGCTGGAACTCGAAGAGTTGGGATGGTGATTTGATCTTGATGACGGAGCAGTTGATTACCATCTCTTTCGTGAACAATGGTGGCGTTTGGTTCTTGCTGGGGCGGTCTACGGCCACAATGACAGAAGGAGACGGGAGTCCCTTTGGAGCGACATCTCCCGTGTTGCCTCTGTTGCTGACTCGTTATGCCTTCCTCTTCTCTTGTTCGGGGACTTCAATGTCCTGCTGCACCAAGGGAAGAAGGTGGGTGGTCGTCCGGTTCCAGATTCTATCCTCTATGACTTCCACAGATGCCTCCTGCTTACGGGGCTCCAGGGTTTGTCTCGCTCAGGCTTCATCTGGACTTGGCACAACAAAGCAACTCATAACTGGGTTGCTTGCCAGCTTGATCGAGCTCTGGGCAATGGAAAATGGTTTCGGCATTTCCCCAACTCTTCGGATGAGGGCCTGGCCGCTAGGACGAGCGATTATTCCCCCATCAGGGTTGGCTTCAATGCTCGGTCGCCTGGGAAGTCCCGCCCGTTCAGGTACAACAACAGTAGGTATCTATCGGAGGGCTACCTTGAGGCTATCTCTGAGGGGCTTACTAGCGGTCATGAGGGGACGGCTCAGTTTTGCTTGGTTCGTCGCCTCAGGGCCATGAAGAGGGCTCTCAGGAGTTGGATGAAGGGGTTGCCCAAGACTTCCTTAGAAGATAAGGAGGTGGAGTTGCGAGCTTTACAGCAGGATATGCAAGCTGACATACTGAATGGGGACCTGGTGGCTAGAGAGAAGGAGCTGATTGCAGAAGTCAACATCCTGAGGCTACAGAAGGAGATCAGCTCGGCTCAGCGAGCCAAATGTTTCTGGTTCAAGGATGGCGACCGTTGCTCCAAGTTCTTCTATGATGTCATCCGGACGAGACAGAATAGGAATCACATCTCCCAGCTTCTTCATGCGGATGGCATCCTGGTGGGGACGTCGGCTGAGATCCAAGGCGAGACTGTCAGGTACTATTCTGAGTTATATTTCCCTACTGACTACCTATCTATGTTCCCATAGGTTGTTACGAAGAGATTGGTGACTCCGTATGGAAATAGCATCCTTCTTGCCTCTGTTACATTGGAGGAGGTGGAGTCTATTGTCAAGGTGGCGGATCCCAACAAGGCTCCTGGTCCGAATCGCAGCAGTGGATTCTTCAAACGTCATTGGGACATTCTGAAGCATCGGGTCTTGGAGGTGGTGCAGGAATTCTTCACCAAAGGGAAGCTTCTAAAAGAGTTGAACCACACTTTCCTGACCTTGGTGCCAAAGAAGAAGGAAGCGACAGCTTTGGCAGATTTCAGACCTATTGCGTGTTGTAATTATTTGTATAAGATAATTACACACCTTATGTGTCGACGGATGGAGGGGATCATGCAGGACTTGGTATCCCCGAATCAGGTTGCGTTCATTAAGGGGAGGTCGATCTCAAAGCACAGCCTTCTGGCCCATGAGATGGTGAGAGAATTTAGCAGACCCGGAGGGGAGAAAGCTTGTGTTAAACTAGACCTGAGAAATGCGTATGACATGGTCAATTGGGACTTTCTCTGCCATCTGATGACAGTCATGGGTTTCGCGGAACACTAGGTTGTGTTGATCCGGGAGTGCATCACATCTCCCACTTTCTCTTTCCTCATCCAGGGCGTTCTTTATGGGTACTTCTAGAGCAACCGTGGGCTGAGGCAAGGTGACCCACTGTCCCCTTACCTGTTTACTCTTGTTATGGAATACTTCACATGCTTGATGGATCTGGCAGTGCACCGTGGGAGGCTGGTCCCTTTGTTTCGTAGGGTGGATCCTCCAGTTGCCCACCTTATATATGCAGATGATCTCTTGGTCTCCATCCAGCCTTCGATGGAGGGTTTACAGACGCTTGCGGCTATTATAAAAGATTTGAAGTCCTTCTCGGGTCTCCAGATGAACAAGGATAAGAGGAGGATCGATTTCAGCTCCCTTTGTCCTCGGAAGGAGAAGCGGGCGGATGTGCTGGGTATCGTGAGGAGTGATCTTCCAGTGCGTTACTTAGGAGTGCCTCTCACAGTCAACTATGCACGGGATCAGGACTGCCATAGTCTGGTACAGTATGTCCAGAGGAGAGTGAAAGGTTGGCAAGCAGCCGATCTGTCATTTGGGGGCCGTATCGAGCTGGTCAGATCGGTGATTTCGGCTGTGGCACATTTTTGGCTGCAGTCCATCCTCCTCCATGTGGCCACTATTCGAAAAGTGGAGCAGCTCTGTTCTGATTTCATTTGGAGGGGGGTATGCATGCGATCTCTTGGGAGCAGCTCTGTCATCCCAGGAAGGAGGGTGGAGTGGGGCTCAGACCGTTGCTGGAGATTAGGGAGGCTTCCGCGCTTAAGCTGGCCTGGAGATTCCTAAGCGGGGGGTCTCTCTGGGCGGACTGGATGCATAGTAGATACGTGAAGCAGGGCAACTTTTGGACGTGTACTACTGACGACAATCACTCGGTCACGTTCAAGACTGTCCTGAGACACAGGGGGGTGCTCAAGTCTGCTGTCCGGAAGGTCATGAAGGATGGGTCTGGAACGAACCTCTGGCGAGATCCTTGGATAGATCGACGTTCGCTCTTAGACATCAGGGGTGCCCCGACTCATCAGGAGGACAGACGGAGTCTGACGTGTAGTCGCATCATACGCAATAGAGAGTAGAGGCCGAAATCTTATCGGTTTACTGAGGAGCTGGGTGGGATCATTACTTCTACAGTTATTGATCCGGCTTTGCCTGCTGACATGTGGATTTGGGAGCCGTCTAGAGCAGCTTCGGGAACTGGGGAGTTCTAATTCCGAAGTTGCTACAACCTCATCCGGCGCACTTTTCCTCTGAGTTCTGACTACGAGTTCGTTTGGTGCAAGGGACTGGCCAGAAAGATGCAGCTGTGTGTCAACAAGCTCCTACTGGGCCGTCTTATGACTAGGGATCGTCTGAGTTCGTTTGGAGTACCGGTTCCGGATCCCAAGTGTGTTCTTTGTTGTTTGGAGCCTGAATCTATAAAGCATATTTTCTTCGAGTGCACACTGGCATGGCAGATCTGGTCGGAACAAGGTCGAGTGTTAGGAGTGTGCGTCACCGGGAAAGGAATTGGGAACATCACCACGGTGCTCCGGGATAGCAGGGGTCGAGGGCAGGACTGGTTCCGGACCGCCAGAGTTAGGCTGGCGGCTTCAGTTTGGCATGTATGGCGGAAGCAAAACCGTCGAATATTTGAGGGGCTGGTCACCCCTCTGGTAGGCATTCTCCATAACATCGAGTTTGATGTAAATGTTATGGGGAACTGATGAGTGGGAGTCCCACTCTGAATGATATATATATATATATATATATATATATATATATATATATATATATATATATATATATACACACACACAGTCACACACACACACACGTGCGTTATCATATAATAATAATAGTATTATCCAATTATAGTCAAATATTTTTTTTAACTCATGTGGTTAAGGTGAGAGGTTTTCTTCTTGTTTGGTTGAGTTCAATTTCCCGTTTTGAATATATATAACAAAGTTAAGACTTTTTTCAACAATTTTTTTTTACATAATTTAATTTTTTTTAAAGAAAATGGTTGATGATATTAACGGCTTAGACGGCTCAAACATGAGCCGTTTTGAAGCTATGGAAAAATGGTAAATTTTATTCTAAATGCAACGCAATAATCTTACAACATACAATCATGGTGGGACTCCCACACTTCAGTTTTTCATAGCATGTACATCGAATTCAATGTTATGGAGGATGCCTACAGGAGGGGTGATTAACCCCTCGAAGATACGACGGTTTCGTTCCCTCCATACATGCCAAACAGTGACAGCCAGTCGGACTCTGGCGGTCCGGAACCAGTCATTCTCTCTTCCTCTGCTATATATATATATATATATATATATCTATTATACAAAACACAAAGGTTTTTGAATTCTAGGGCTGACTGTGCCAAGATAAAGAGTGGTTGGGATTTAATCTTGGTGAATCAACGGTTGTGGTGTTTTATGGGAAAGAACATTATTGGGAGTGAGGTTTATGGGGAAGAGCATTATTGGGAGTGGGGTTTTATGGGAAATCCAAAGATGGGGATTTAATATTTTGATGGTTGGGATTTAATATTTTGATGGGGGCCTCATAATGGTTGTGGATGAGCATTATTGAGAGTGGAATTTTATGGAGAATCCAAAGAAAATTCACATCCAACAGTGGTTGGGATTTAATATTTTGATGGGGGCCTCAAAATAATTATTGTTCGTTTAAAATTGGGGGTCCAAGATTTTGAGGGGGAATACCTTAAATGAACCATGCCCTATGGGCACGGGTTATGACTAGTATATATATATATATATATAAAGAAGAATATATATATATATATATATATATATATATATATATATATATATATATATATTCTTCTTTATATATATATATATATATATATATATATATATATATATATATATAAAGAAGAATATATATATATATATATATATATATATATATATATATATATATATATATATATATATATAAACAAGCTTCAAAACGGCTCAAAAGTGAGTCGTCTAAGCCGTGTGAATATCATCAACTATTTAAATAAATTTAAAATAATAATAAATAACTACATAAATACTCCAGTAATTATTTAAAAAAATGTAACTAAGTATTTAACTATCTAATAAGATATATTTACAACTAAATAGTTTAACTCAAGTGGTTAAGGTAGGAGATATTTTTTTGGTTGCTTGAGTTCAAATACTATGTCTGATAATTTTTTATATTTAATTTTTTTAATATTTTTTCTTACGTGCATTTTCACGTGCACATTACTAGTATATATAAATATGGAATATTGCACAAAGATTTATTGCATCAATATGCACCAAACAATCTCAATTTTATATTTTTTTAATAATATGATTATAAAGCATGCTAACGTGACAACAACTTTTGGGAATGTTTATAGCCACATGATTCAAAATAAAATGTGTGACTGAGAATGTTTGGTACAATATATATATACTCTCCAAAATCTTTCTTTTTCTCTTCTTATTTCTTAAAAATTGTGTTCCAATTTTATTTTAAAAAATCTCCTACAAAATCAATCAATTACTAGTTACAATATTTGTATACCTGTCTCAAGTAAATTTGGTGGTTATTTTGAGAAAAATGACAAATCACAAAACAAATTCGACTTTTCACCATTTAATTTAATCTAATTTTTATTTCATTTTCCACTTAATTATATATTTTATCGAAGGATATTGCATGATCTGCAAACAAATTTGACATATTTTGAATACTATGATAGAAAATGAGGATAGAGATGAGATAGTAGAGAAGAATGATGTAGTGTGGATTCTTTTGAATCCTTATAGGAACTTTTTGTTTTCCTTTTCTTTTTTAGCTATATCTTTTTATGATAGAGTTGTTAATAACCATATTTCTTTTATGACTCTTATTTTGACTCTATTTTTTATTAGGATATGTTTAATCTTTATTTGGATAGGATTATAATTTATTTTTTTATCAAGATTTGGTTATCCAAAAAGTCCTATAAATAGGCATCCTCTGTATGAAATTAAAAATTAACTTTTTAATCAATAAAATTCTTCTTTAAGGTCTGAAATTTGTTCTCTTGTTCTCATTTTCTTAGTCGTGGACTCACAGTTCTATGTATTCGGAAGCCCCTCGTTTGAGGTTTTTAAGCAACCTTCGTGCGGACCCCCCTCCCACAAGACCATCCGTTGGAGTTTTTACGGCACCGCTTCGCTTTCACCAAGCAACGGTGGTCTAGTTATCATCATCACTGATCGACTTGGCCATTGCCAAGCACGAAGGTAAGCTCGTTCCACTATCAGCTGCATTAAGTGGTATCAGTGCCCCACAAATCGAGGATTCCAATATTTTGAAAACTTTTGGAAATCTTTCTTTTGCAAAACAACAATGGTGAAACCAATAACGCGTGAGAAGTTTAAACAACTAATATGTATTGTTATGTGGCTATTGCTAGCCCCAAAGAATAAAAAATCGCCGCAGTGCAACAATGTCTTTCGAACCTGAGGCAAGGTCAAAGACAAGCTATGCAACATCATTATTGATAATGGGTGCACAGAGAACGTTGTTTCAAGAGTAATGGTAGAGAAGATGGAACTGGCTACAAAAGCACGTCTGGCTCCATATAAGATTAGTTGGATTCAACTGGGCTATAACATGGTCGTCCCTGAAGCTTGTCGCATATCCTTTTCTATCGGAAGGACCTACAAAGATAAAGTGACGTTCGATATATTGTTGACATGGACTATTGCATATCATCCTTGGTCGACTGTCGCAATTTAACAAAAATATCACATACCAGGGGAGAGACAACACATATTCCTTCCTTAGATGGATGATGCCTCACTCTCCACCCATTAGCACCAGATGATATTCCTAAGGCCAGTCCACAACCACAAAAAGGGCTTGAGCATTCCCACAACACCTTCCTCCTTAGAGCATAAGTTGTCGTTACTGACTATGAAGGCGACGAGATATCAAAGTCGGATTAACCCGATTAACCCATTACAAATATTAAGCTGAAATCTTCAATACCTCAAGAAGACATGAAGTTGCATGTTTCTAATAAAGAAACAAGATTAATTGAAGAGAAGGAAACGATAGTCTTTGGTGAACTTATTACTGACGCTACTGAGATGAATTCTTCAGCCCCTCAAGAAGGACACTCAAGAGAAGAAGAGGTTATTACGAAGATGACGACCAAGAACATGGTACAGGGTCTCCACAGATAATTATAGAAAAAATCAATAAAAGTTTACACGACAAACAGAAAATTCAGTGGAGTCAACCAAGACATCATTTTTATCCTCATGTTCATCGTTCTCTTCTCTCGAATGTACTAAAACGACTTAGCAAGGGACTCTCTCCTTCGACAGAGTATTGAAGGATTTACCAATATCGAAAGCTCCCAATGTCGATGGCAAACCTTCTCATCACAAGCCTCGTAGTGATCTACTAGACACATCGTCTAAGTTCGACCATTGGTCCCTTAATTTTTGAGATGCTGCAAAAAGTCCTACGTATATGCGTTTTATTCAGATAGCTTCAAGGCCACCTCTTTCGTTGCATGTTATCCACATATATACCTCCTTAGAGACGAAAGATCATAGACATGATCTTGTGCCAAAGAAAGATGTCTCGTGGCATATGTGCATTGACAATCGGGCTATCAACCGCATCACCATCAGATCCAGATCCGACCTGGTGATGAATGGAAGACTATTTTCAAGATCCGAGGAGTACTCTTCGAATGTCTCTTTATCCCCTTCGGACTTTCGCATGCGCCAAGAACCTTTGTGCGCATCAAGAATCTTGTTTTGAAGCCTTTGACAAAAAGTTCGTAGTCATATACTTTAACGATATCCTGATTTATAGCAAGAGCTAAGCTGATTATCTGAAGCACCTCAGAAAAGTTCTCAACCTTTTTTGAATTAAGAAGTGTAGTTTATTTACTAACCAACTTATTTTCTTGTGATTTATAACTAGCGTTGATGGCCTTAGTGTTGATGAAGAGAAGATACGAGCAATTCACGACTGGTCTACTCTAAAGACAATGACTAAATTTTAAAGCTTTTATACTCTCGCCAACTTCTACCGATGATTCATCCGCAACTTCAGTGCTATCGTGACACCAGTGACAATGCATGAAGACATACAGATCTTGCCAACCTTCAATGTCGTCGGTCTTTACGAGTATTTTCCACCTAGCGAACTACTTTATTCTGGAAAAAAAACTCAGGGATGAGTTCTCTTGAAGTAGGGGAGACTAATGTAGCATGGATTCTTCCGAATCCTTATAGGATTTCTTTTTCTTTTTCTTTCATTTTTAGCGTTATTATGATAGAGTTGTTAAGAATCATATTGGTTTTAGACTCTTATTTTGACTCTCTTTATGAGGATATGTTTTATCTTTATTTGATTAGGATTAGAATTTTTTATTAAGATTAGGTTATCATAAAAGTCTTAAAAATAGGCACCTTCTGTATGCAATTAAAAAAACTTTTTAGTCATTTTTTGTTGTTGTAAATATGGATAAATTACCATTATTATTTGGTGTCTATAACTTATGCATTTTGGTTATCCATAACCTATGGTTTTTAGCATTATTCTTTTTAATTGTCATCATGATAGTAAGGTCATTTGTAAGCCTATATAAGAGGCTCTTGTCAAGTTGATCAACACAAATGAATGAAGAAATAATTTTCTCAATCTCCTTCTCTTTGTTTTACAATACGTTATTAGCACAATTCTCTAAGGTGAGTTTAGTCTTGCATACATAGATACATATTTTAGTAAACTTAAGGTGAGTTTAGTTTTTGCATACATAGATACATATTTTAGTAATCTTAAGTACCAACTGTTCTTTTAATATTTTATATGAGACAAACAAAGTTCCAATTCTTGATGTATGTATTTACATATTCTTTATGCATGTTTCATTAGCTTTATATATACTTGTTTTCTAGTGTATTATTATTATTATTATTATTATTATTATTATTATTATTATTATTATTATTATTATTATGCCTTTTTGGAAAATTATAACCCATGCACGTTATAAAATTTTCAACTTCCTTTGGTTCACGGGAAGAAAGGAAAGGAATATACTTTGGTCTTTTATCTTTTTGAAAAATTATACTTTTTCGATAGGCTGTGTTTCAACTTTAATCTCTTATTTTTGTTAAACCCCTGTTTTTGATAGACAAACAGAGTATTTTTTTTCTCACATAATGGAAAATATGGAACATGCCAAACACAAACTTTATGACACCCAATAATATTTTCTTTGATATATTTGACCAAATAAGAACCAACTATTGAGCTTATTTGCTAACAACTAAATTTTAATGTGAACTATTATGACCTCTATTGGTGATGAAGCAAGGTCCTTCCTAGAAAATTATACCTAAATTTTGAGCACTACTGACTTGTCTAATGCTACAATCTTGTGTATGCTTATTAACTTTTGCTCCGGATCAGGTTAAAAAAAATTAGACTATATGAAATTGATATTTTCATTATTTTATTTTATTTTCTAAGGTACCAATTCACATTGTTGTATATGTGAACTGTATTAAAAATACAAACCATGATGACCTAAAGATTATTATATAATGATCACATTGTTGTATATGTGATAAATATATGACATAATATTTTTGATAGCGTTTCATCACATTGTGGCATATGTGAAATTTTGTAGTATTGAAAGCACTTGTCAATTTTACTATTTAAATTAATTTATCTCTAATATAATTATTTCTGCTATATAGATGTCGAGTCTTGCAAAGATTGAATATTTAAAGCTCTTGATGTGAGCGGAGACAATTACTTATCATGGCAATTGGATGCGAAGTTGCACTTGCAGTCCAACAAGCTTGATGGTACTATTAAGAAGGAAAATAAAGAATCTTCTGAAGCCAAGGCTAAGGCTTTGATTTTCCTATGACTTAATATCCATGATGATCTAAAGGCAGAATATCTATGTGAGGATGATCCATTGAATTTGTGGACATCTCTAAAGGATAGATTTGACCATCAAAGGATGGTAATCCTTCCGATTGCTCAAAGTGAATGGTTGAACCTGAGATACCAAGACTATAAAACTGTTAAAGCATATAATTCTGCTCTGTTTAATATTGTTTCTCACCTTAGGTAGAAGAAAAAGTAACAGAGGCTCAAATGCTTAAGAAAACCCTCTCCACTTTTCATGCAAGTAATGTGCTTTTGTAGGAACAATATCATGAAAGACATTTCACAAAATACTCTGAACTGGTGACTTACCTCCTTGCAGCAGAGGCAAATAGCAACGTTCTCATGAAAAACCACAACTCTAGACCAACTGGGTCAATGGCAATTCCTGAAGCAAATGCAAATTTTGGGGTTACCAGAGGTCGTGGTAGAGGACGTGGAAGAGGAAAAAGTTATGGCCGGAGGTATGCTCATGGTTATCAGCCTTATAACAAAGGCAAAAATAGTGGTTCACAAAAGAATAAATGGAACAAGTGGACATCACCCTCTAACAAAAGAAATTCAAGTCCTCAATATAAACCAAATAAGGGTAGTACTGCTTGTCATAAATGTGGCAAAAATGGAATTTGGTTTAAGCAATGTCGAACTAATCAACAAAAGGTTGACAAATTCAAAGAATCGAAGAAAATGGAAGCAAATATGACAGCATATTGGGAGAATGACTAGCCACTTGACATCAATCAGTTGAATTGTTCCGATTTTTTTGAGGATCAAAATGGGAATCAGATTACCAATGAACAGTTTGAAGAAATGTTAGCGAGTCCACCTTCCATTGAATGAGCACTCGGTCGACATATGTTTTATTTCAAGTATTATGAACTTTTTACATTTGAAGTCATATTTTTTTGTTTTTAGTTACCATCATGGATTATCTAGGCCATGAGAGATTGTTGAAGAATATGTCAATATTTTGTTATGTATTTGAAAGTTGCATCTCTATAATATGATGTTATCGTTTGGTATGCTTAATTACTTTTATTATATTTGTGTTAGTTGAGTATATGTTCATAAATTTTCTTTTGTTTCATATTGATGGTATGTATATACGAAGGGAGAAAAATGACTTGGATATGTGTTTGGTAGATAGTGCTACAACACATACGATTTTGGAGAATCAAAAGTTTTTCTCAAATTTAGTATTTGACATGCATAATGTATCAACAATAGTTGGACCAGCCCATATAATTGAGGGTTTTGGAAGAGCACACATTATGTTACCTAATGGCACTCAAATTCATTTGTAAAATGCGTTATATTCAAGCAATTCCAAAAGAAATTTGCTAAGTTTCAAAGATATACGCAAAAATGGATACCATATTGAAACTCGAAATAATAACAACAAAGAGACACTATGTATCACATCTAATGTTGGGAGCAAAAAGCTCACATTAGAAGAATTCTCTTATCTCTCGGTGGGTTTGTATTACACCACCATTGGTATAATTGAATCACATATGAATGTGGCAAAACATAAAGTCAATGATCCTATCTTATGTACCATTTGACATGACCGTTTAGGTCACCCGGAACAAACTATGTTCAAGAGGATCATTAATAATTCTCGCGGACACTTATTGAAAAATCACGATCTTGGTTTACCAAAGAATCACCTATGTGTTCCATGTTCACAAGAAAAGTTTATAACTAGACCATCTTTCCTAAAAGTTAAGAATGAGTCTCCGACTTTCTTGTAAAGAATACAAGGAGACATTTGTGGTCCTATTCATCCTGCTAGTGGTCCTTTTAGATATTTTATGGTACTCATAGATGCATCTACTAGGTGGTCACATGTTTGTTTATTGTCTACTAGAAATCTTTCATTTTCTCGTCTTTTGGCCCAAATTATTAAACTTAAATCTTAGTTTTCTGTTAACTCGATTAAGTCAATTAGACTTGATAATATCGCAGAATTTACCTCATAAGTTTTTGATGATTATTGTACATCATTAGGGATTGAGGTAGAGCATCATGTTCCTCATGTGCACACACAAAATGGGTTAGCTGAGTCATTTATTAAACATCTCCAACTTATAGCTAGATCTCTACTAATGCAATCTAATCTACCAATTGAGGCTTGGGGACATGCTATTTTACATGCTGCATCTCTAGTTAGATTTAGACCGACTGCCTACCATACTTTTTCACCCATACAACTTGTTAGTTGTAGATAACCCAATATTTCACATTTGAGAAAGTTTGGATGTGCAGTATATGTCCCAATTTCACCTCCCAAAAGAACTAAGATGGGTCCTTAACGATGTTTGGGAATATACATTAGTTTTGAATCTTCTTCCATAATAAGATATTTGGAACCAATGACTGGTGACGTCTTTACTGCAAGATTTGAAGATTGCAAATTTAATGAGAGAGTCTTCCCGCCGTTAGGGGGAGGTAAACAACACATTGTCCATATAGAACAATCCATTGCTAATGAACGGCATGAATTGACATGGAATACGCCTACTCTATCTCATCAAGATCCAAGAACTCCACAATATGATTATGAGACAAGAAGAATGATACATTTGCAAGAAATTGCAAATTAATTACCTGATGCATTTAATGATGCCGCAAAGGTAACTAGATCTCATGTGCCAGCTAGAAATGTGCCAGCCAGAATTAATGTTTATGTTGAACAAAATCTAAACAAGGCAACAAATGAATCTACTACTACACGCCAAAAGCATGGTAGAACTATAGGTTCCAAGGATAGTGCTCCTAGAAAGAGGAGAGTAAATGAAACATCTTGTCCTGATAAAGCCTGTCACGACCCGCACCCATTTTTTTTAAATGGATGCGAGCGCATGTACAAGCCAGCCTACGCCGCAGTGTCGACAGTAGAACGCTGTATAACCACAATGCCCAAAATCATAAATAATGCTCATTCACAATAACTAAATTTAATTACAATATTCAAAGATTTACATTTGAATACAAGGTATAATGTCTCACAAAATTATAAAGACAACTACTTGAATACTGAACTATTCAACTAGTCTCTAGGTTTGGCCTACAGGTACACCCGTCTTTCCAATGCTAAGCGTAGTCGCGGCTAACCTAAAAAATGTTGGGTTACCCAGTCAGGATGGAACGAGTACAATTCACTGAATGCAGTTTCAATAAATGAAAATGACTATACAACAAAGGTTAGACATCAATTATATGTTTTGAAAACAAGCAGCAAAAAGACGTGAGAAAAGACGGAAAATCAATAGCAAGTAAATAAACTAAAATACATTCCCAACTGTTAGAAGTACCTTTGATATGTGATCAGTCTGGGACACTACACCGCGAGGTCTACGAGGTCTACTTGCACGAAAAATAAACAATGTCTACGAGGTCTACTTGCAGAAAATAAACAATGTCTACGAGGTCTACTTACAGAAAATAAACAATATCTACGAGGTCTACTTGAATGAAATTAAACAATGTCTACGAGGTCTACTTGCATGAAAATAAACAATGTCTACGGTCGGATCACACATCCTTGGTACTTCTCATTCCCGACTCAATAATTTATAATAGAATATAAACTCACATAACCAATGGCCAATCAATGAAATATAGTGAAGATCAATATCGAAAAACAGACAATAAACTATACTCGCCTGGGGTCTATAGCTGGTGAAACCGATAATTCCATTGAGTCAAGAATCGTCTGATTGGCTGGGATCGATGTGAAGAAGTCCAAAGTTAACAAAAGAAATAGGAAGATTAATTACGACCAAGAATAAAGGAATTGGATCTAGGAAAAGATAATTCTTATTTAGAGGAACATATATTTTTACTTAGAAGAATATTTATGCACTTATTTAAAAATTATTTTAAACATAATAAATATTTGAAACCCATTTAAGAAAATACATATAGAATTCTATTTATTTAAAATATAAGTCCAATTACAAAATATTCAAAAACTCATTTAAGATTTACTTATATAAAAATACTTTCTTATCAACTCCATTTAAATATTCTTTTATATAACCATTATCTTAAAAGTATTTATATATTATAAGCCCAAGTCCAAAATATGCAAATATATTTATCACATAATTTGGATAAGGCCCACAGGCCCAAATAAATAAAATCTAACTAAATATTAGAGACCCAAAATTAACAAAAAATGTTTATATATATACATTTAATATTTAAACCAAATATAGATCTTAAAAACCCAAAATATTGAATAGCGGTCTAATTATTAATATCACATTTAATCCAAAATCTGAGCCCAATAGGCCCAATAAGAAGGCAGCCCAAAATTTGCAAATATATAAAATTCTTACTAACACTTACTACCAGCCCAACTAAATAACGAACTTATCTAAAAGCCCAAATATAGGTTTTGTAAATATTATTAAAATGCTTACATATTACTTGTTGAAAATATAGTCGTATAAATTATCACAAAGTATTATTTAGAATAACTCAGCTGGCTTTTAGCCCAAGCACAAAATATGCAAATATAGTTATCAAATAATTTGGATACGGCCTGTAAGCCCAAATAATCCAAATATACATA
This sequence comes from Iris pallida, assembly GCA_029216955.1. Classification (NCBI taxonomy): domain Eukaryota; kingdom Viridiplantae; phylum Streptophyta; class Magnoliopsida; order Asparagales; family Iridaceae; genus Iris; species Iris pallida. The sequence continues at coordinate 7,677,290 of JANAVB010041618.1, read as the reverse complement.
TATAATTATTTAAACAAAATAACGGCCTTAAGCCCAAAATATATTCTTAATGCCCAATTAAAACTTATAATAATTTTTTTATAGCTCATCCTGAGATTTCTTTACCCCAGAAAATAAATAAATAAAACTAATAAATAAAAAAATAAAATAAAGCACACAGTGACAGAGGAATAGAGGAAAAAGTAATGGAAAGGGAGGTGAGTGGAGTTCCTTTCGTTTGTTCCCAATACTACCAATCCATTCCATGTAGTAGTAATAGAATTAATTAATTAATAATAATAATAATACTAATAATAACAAAGTTAATGATACTAATAATGTAACATTAATAATAATAATAACCATTATTAGTCCTTATCCCTGTCAACTGATAATGTCTCCATTCGAATAGAAAAGGAGAGAGAATAAAATTTGGGGATTCAAGAGAGGGGAAGAGAATTACTCACCGAGGTTGGCGCTCGGTCCAATAGGCGACGGCCGGGGTTCGAAACGGGATGCATGGCCACAGGCTCTGGAGGCGAGCACTGGTGGAGGTTCGTCAGAGCTCCAGCGTTGGGTGCACGAGTCGCGCGGGGAAAGGCGCTGGAGGACTAGCGGTCAACGGCACGGCTGGGCGGAAGGTGGAGGCTCGATCGTTGGGGTCAATGTTCGGGCTCGGCGTGCCGGTTGGGAAAGATGGGGGTCGCGACGACTCTCGGGAGGTGGTGGAAACTCGACGTGGCAGTGGGAGTACCGAGTAGGGCGGCTGTGTCCGGTGGGATGGCCAGACGCTGGGTGGCAGTAAGGCGATCGCGATGTGGAGCGGCCGCAGGCATGGGATCTGGAGGGCTTGGGCTCGAGGCTGCTTTAGTAACGAAGAGGGGTGGACGCGAGCTCGCGGCGGCGCACGGAAGAGAAGACCGGGCACAGGCACGGTGGGGAAAGGTAAGGGTGTGGTCGTAGTTCTTTTGGTTGTGATGATGATGATGGGATGGCGCAGGTGGTGAGGATTGGTACAGGGCGGATTCCGACGAGGCAGGGGGGTTGGTCGGCTTGTCGGTGGAGGAGGGAGGCTTTGTGTTGAGGTGTCCGAATTTGTCGGACACGAGAGGGAAAAAATGTACGTGTAAAACAATGGAATAAGAGTTTTGGTAGGCACGAACACGATGCACGTCACCATGGTTGCTATGGACGTTGTGGAGACTTTCGTGAAGGTTCGGAGTGGATTGAGAGTGTTTTGTTATGGGAACTACAACTCTCCTTAAATAGGGAGAGACTGATAAAGATAACTATTGGTTAGATAAGGACTACGAAACCTTCGGATAAATTTTCCCTTTTATTTAAATTCATATAAACTTTTAAAATAAAATGATTTAATTATAAATCTAATAGTAGATAATAATATTTACTTTAAATCGATCATTACGAATTCAAGTCTATATAAAATAAACGATTAACATAATAATTTAAACATAATATTTAATATTATCAAAATATTAGTTTAAATAATATTTCATACTATTGGGATAATCTAGCTTATTATATATTAATTTCAAAAACGTGTTTAAATATAAATTGAAAATCCTTTTCGTGGATAAAATACTTATACTTAAAACCCATTTTCGAACTCAAATCATTTAGAAAGTCCAAAATAATGATTAAGCATCTCTTATAATTTCAAGAATAAAATACAAAAATTACTAAAACAAATTAGTACTTTCAAACCATTTTTTTAAAAAATAGTTTTTGGTAACCGAAATAATCATGAAATATCATTCACAAGTATTGATGAAAATTCCCTTTAAATACAATAAGTAAAATAAAAAAATTAAAAATTTTGGGAAGAGGAGTTACAAATCTACACACCTTAAAAATAAATTCGTCATCGAATTCAAGAACTACCAGGATAGATGGACTTGGTAACTCGTTGGAAAGGCAGGAAGATTTAAGATTTAATGAGAAAAAAATATTGATTCAAATAGATGAGAGAAAAAGAAGAAAAAAAATTAGGGTTAGAATTGGGGTTTTAGGAATTAGGGACTAGGGTTAGGGTTCTTGATTAGGAAATTGGTTTAGAGATTTGGATGATTAGGAATTTTGGGGACTAGGAATTTGGAATTTGATTTGGGAATTGAAAATTGTTGAGATAAATTAGAGGGATGCTCCTCTATATAGGAGTTATGGAATCCCAATTAAGGAAGCACTAGGATGATCAGATCCTTATAAGGTTTAAATAAATATTGAATCCAATAACTCAAAATCAATCCATAATGATTTAAAAATAATTTTAGATTTTATTAATACTATTTAAAAATACCTTTGACCAAATCTAAACATAATACTTGATAATAGTAATAAAAGTTAAATAGATACCAAGTATTCTCAAATAATATCCTGTTATAGATCAAAACTAATTTAGTAAATATTAATCTAATATTTTGTCACCATAAGAATATAAAGTAATATTTGATACCGTTCAAATGTATTTATAAATTAAAATCTTAGAAATAATTGGTAATAATTTATAATTCTTAAAAGTCTATTTCTGTAATTATAAAAATTTCTTTTAAAAGAAAATTTTGGCAAAACTCCTTTCCTTTCAAACATTTATAATAGAATTTAAATCAAAAATTATTTCCTAGCTACATAAATAAATAAAAGTTTAAAATAATCGAAAAGTGGGCTTACAAATCTACTCACCTTAGAAAATTTCGTCTTCAAAATTTCAAAGGATAGGACTAGGCACTAATAGTCAAGAGAAGTAATACGATCCAAAATTTGATAAGCGTAATTATGGATAGAATCGAATAAGGAAGGATGCGCCTTTGGCACGATCCGAAATATTCAAAATGTTGGGTCGCGATTAAATTTTTATTTAAGGATGATCATGGAATTTGGTTTAGCACGATTGATCGTTTTAGGTACAATCAATATATGATCAAATTATATGGTCAAGGATCTAATCAAGGTTAAAATCTAAGCATGCTTAAGGATAGAACCGAAATAGGATTAACAAAAGATCATTAGGCACGATTAACCACTAATTTGAAATTATGTAGGCATGGTCAACGATCAAATTAAAAGTTGGCACGAGCATGAATATGATCATAATAGTCATGATTGTCATGCCTCGATTCCGTAGAATCGATAGTCGTCCCAGGGCGTGATGCCGTGCGAACCTAATTTGCGATCGCACAAGGCGTAGTCATAAGGTCATCCGAAACACAACATCAAGTTAGAGTACGCAGAGAAATTGATTGACACATTTGAAATAGAAGTAGACTTTTCATTGATATTAACATTTCATTTACATTGTGTCACGACCCGCTCCCGAATAATCGGACACGAGTCGGACACGCCCAGCCTTCGTCGTTAGACATGACGAAGTAAGCTGTACCAATACTAGGGAACTAACAAGTAATCATGAAGTAAGGTAATATCACAGCATCTATGAACGAAATCCCAGAAATAGTACAAGTCTATATGTTTTATTACAATCATCCAGAATTGTCAATGTCTGACTAAGTCTCAAAAGTAGTAAATGACGTAAAAGAAAGGTACTAAGCCTCTGCGGCCTCTAAGTCCAGCTCAGCTCCAGCTGGCTCAGCAATAGCAACATCCCGTCCATAGAAGGTGTCGCAAATAGCCTCCAACTCACCTGTAACTTATCCAGTCAGGAGCGGAGCAAAGTACAGTTCTAGGTAATGAAACATGAACATGAAAGGGATACAAGATGTACAGGAAATGAAGTACAGGAATGAGCAGGTAATACAGGAAAGTAGTACAGGAACTAAGTACAGGAATATAGTACATGAATGTAAAGTACAGGAAATGTAACGTACAGGAATGTAAAGTACAGGAATGAAACTATAATCCTGCAGTACCAGACATGATGTGCACAATATTGAAATACATCTAGTCCATGTGACCGGCTAGGGTAAGTACAGGAGCATGTACAGGAGTACATGAATATGGTACGACTTAGGACCCGCGTGCACAGTGCGAGGCCTAAGCTAGGTACAGGAATATAGTAACCGGGTTTGGTCACATGGCTAGTGTATTTCCCCACCCGACACTAGCAAGTACAAGAACAGGAGTACCAGAATACAGGAATACATGATATCGTGTTATAACAGTGTCACAAGAAAAGGTACAGGAATGTAAATGTACAAAACCATAGAAAGTACTTGCCTTGCTCCGGAAAAGTACGGGTGAACAAGGGAGCTGGATGTAAGCCTGTATTTATAATTTGTACAAGTTGGTTATGAACTAAACATAAATTCTAATTGGTTTCTCTATCTATAAAATTATTTAACTCAAGAAAATTCTAATAACTCAAGATCTGTTCAACCCCTCCATGTTAGTAACTTAACTTAGTAATAGGGTGATAATTCTAACACTAGTTAAATATGCTCAATCAAAATGTTCCCTCTAAACCCATAGATCAATTGTATCTAATCCATACGAATTCTATTAAATATCATACTATAACCTGTATATTTGCCTCAACCATAATAAATGATGAACAACTTAGCTATCATTCTAAGTTATGCTTCAACTAATGCCACAACCCATGATCAGCACACCCACATAAGTTGAGCTTTCGGAACTCAGCAAGAGAAGAATATGGGGAAGTCCTCCCATGATGTTACTCTACTGCTAACTCAAACATTTAATAGGAACAAAATGACAGCTTGTTATTTTACATAACAATAATAAACCAACACAGTAATTAGCCAACGGCTACTTATTCAAGCATAAACTCATCAACTGCTTCTGATCACCCCGAGCCCGACACAAGTTGCTAATATTGATGCCCAATCCGTTTAATACAGAAATTTAAAGATCTAAAAATGTACAGAGGATCAACCCAACACCAAATCAATTGATAAAAAAAAAATTTAAGAGTCACAACCAGCTATCAGCCTCCCGGCCTTTCTTGCAACATAATTACTCGACAGATCAACACTAACTCAAGTTAAAACTCAAAATTTAAAAGAAAAGAAAAATAGCAGCAACCAATTTTCCCAGGCATACTCCATCAGAAATTTTCAAGGAAAATTATACAAATATACAATTAAAAATCAAAGAGTTGTAAATCAAAGACTAATCCTGCCAAATGTCATACACCAATCGCTGGAAGGACACGAACGACACCAGGTAGAGGTTGGCAAAGCTATGGTTCTCTTTGCTGGAGCTACTGCAACATCTATCTCAACCGACTCTTCAACACGATAATCAAAATCGGACACCAAGCCAGAATTGGACACGATCTAAAGTCGACACGAACCAACACAACAGCAACTTCGATTCATCCTTAGACACGCACCCAACTCGTACACGAACCAACACCATTCCAGGCACGAATCAAGACACATGAAACGAACACGAATATAATTGATCACAACCGAAAATATTGCATAAACAACAATCTGATGAGAATTTACCTGAAGAAAGTTCTGATTAAGAAGACACAGGAATAATACGTTCCTCGATCAACTGGACTCAAGTTCTCTGCAACATCTCAAAAACACAACAAGCAAGAGAAGAGAAGAATTGAAATTATTGGAAGGAATTTCCATCAACTGAAATCAAAATGGCACGAAAGGAAAACCCAACTACACTCACCAGATCTAACGAAAATTTGACCGAGATGAAAGATCTTTGATCGATCCTCACAGCTCTAGCTCAAAATTGACCGATCTGAAGAATTTAGCAGATCGACTCATCATTCGAACCTAAATCAAAAATAATTTCAAGAGAGAAGGAACTACGGAGACGGAGAACCGCCGAAGTCGGTTTAGGAAGCTCACCGGAGAAGAATGCCGAGGTGGAGATGCATCACTGCTGCCGCAGTCGAATCGTCGCCGTCTGGACTCGTGGAGTAGTCGTCGGAGAACCGCCGCTGTGGTGGAGGATGATCAGATGTCGCCGTCTCTCGCCGCCACTCGTCGAAGTCGGCGCTGCGGTGGTGGCGTCGCCGTCTGGAAAAAGGCGGAGGGCTCGAGGGGGTTCGAGAATCGAGGCACTCGAGTGTTCTCGAGAAGTTGAGAGAAGAAAGGCTCAGAGAGAAAACGTTGGGAAGAGATTTATTTCTCTCTCTGCCATCAAAACAATATAAAGAGGGAAAAAGAACAATTGCAAATAATCCCCCCCCCGCTACCACACTTCTTTCCTAAGTCCCTCCCCGCACTGAAACTTTGCAACCAACCCCCTTGCTGATTCAGTATTGCAGGAAAATGTTTTAAATAGTATTAACAACTCATATGGTGGACCCAATCATTGTAACAACTTTTCAAATTTGAAAAGTGGTCCCCAGAATAATTCCCTCCCAAAATATTACCATCCAAAAATTATTATTCAAAACTATTTTATTATTCAAAGCTTAAATAATACCACTTGTTTAATAATAAGATACTCATTATTTATTAAAAAAAATTTTCGGGAAGTGGAGTTACAAATCTTCCCCCTTAAAAAAATTTCGTCCTCGAAATTCAAGGACAACAATAAGTAACACAAAATCTCAACAAATCACAAGGGTCCAAACACTAGTCATTTATTGAAATTAGAAACCCACAAACAAATACAATCAATCAAATAAAGTGGGATAGCGCTCCCGCATCTCGTCCTCGCGCTCCCATGTGGACTCTCCCGGAGAGTGATGTCTCCACATGACACGAACGAGAGAGATAGTCTGGTTTCGCAAGCGCTTCTCCCTCCGATCGAGGATCTCTACTGGCTGCTCCTCGTAAGTCAATCTCAGGCCCACCTCTAGCTCTGAATAGTCTACTACATGGCTGGGGTCTGGAATGTATCGTCGGAGCTGAGATACGTAGAAGACATCGTGCACTCCCTCTAAGCTAGCTGGAAGCGCCAGTCGATACGCTACCTCGCCAATCCGTGCTGTCACGTCAAATGGTCCGATGAATCTCGGACTGAGCTTCCCGCCTCTGCCGAACCGAATGATGCCCCTGGTCGGTGAGATCTTCAGGAATACTCTGTCTCCAACCTCGAACTCAAGCGGTCGTCTGCTGCTGTCCGCCCAATGCTTCTGCCGATCCTGCGTAACCCTGAGACGATCTCTGATCAGTCTGACTTTCTCTGCTGAGTCCACCACCATCTCTGGCCCAAGTAAAGCTCTCTCGCCAACGTCGTCCCAAGATAGTGGCGTGCGACATCTTCGCCCATACAGTACCTCGAATGGAGTCATCTCGATGCTGGCCTGATAACTGTTGTTATAGGCAAATTCCACCAGGTGCAAATGGTCCTTCCACGATCCGCCGAAGTCGAGTGCGCAAACCCGCAGCATGTCCTCCAAGGTCTGAATGGTCCTCTCGGACTGCCCGTCCGTCTGTGGATGATAGGCCGTGCTGAACTTCAACTGTGATCCCAAGCTCTGCTGTAGACTCCTCCAGAAATGCGATGTGAAGCGGCTGTCTCGATCTGAAACGATGCTAACTGGCACTCCGTGAATCCTCACGATCTGACGCATGTAAAGGTCTGCAAGCTTCTCGGTCGACAGCCCAACCTTGAACGGAATGAAATGGGCAGACTTTGTCAACCTGTCCACGATCACCCAAATAGCGTCTTTGCTATTGGGAGTACGCGGCAACCCAGAGACAAAGTCCATGGTAATGTGCTTCCACTTCCATTCCGGAATAGGTAAAGGCTGGAGTAGTCCTGCTGGTCTCTGGCGCTCCGCCTTGACTTGCTGGCACACAAGGCATCTGGAAACAAATCTGGCAACCTCTCTCTTCATCCCATACCACCAAACATACTCACGCAAATCCTTGTACATCTTGGTAGATCCAGGATGTATAGAATATTGCGACTGATGGGCCTCCTGCATCACCTCTTCCCGTAAGTCCTTAGGCACACACAGCTGGCTCCCGTGCCTCAAGGATCCGTCCTCTGCAATGGTAAAATCATCGAGCAGACCTAACTCTGCCTGAGCTCTAAGACCCTGGATTCCCTCATCAAGCAACTGGGCCTCCCTGATCTTCTCTAGCAACCCCGACTGTATCTGCATATGCATCATCTGACCTCCGTACCCTGGAAGAACAATCTCAATCCCAAGGCTCTCCAGATCCTCCAATAGATGCCGGTCCATGGTGAGATACATAGCAATAGGATATCGACTGAGAGCGTCTGCTACCACATTCGCCTTCCCAGGGTGGTACTGTAGACTGATGTCGAAATCCTTCATGAGTTCCAGCCATCTGCGCTGCCTCATATTCAGCTCCTTCTGAGTAAAGACATACTTCAGGCTTTTGTGGTCCGTGAAGATGTCCACTCTCTCCCCATATAGGTAATGCTTCCACAGTTTCAAGGCAAATATGACTGCTGTAAGCTCCAAGTCATGTGTAGGATAATTCTTCTCATGGGGCCTCAACTGTCTAGAAGCATACGCTATAACTTTCTTGTTCTGCTCCAGCACACATCCCAAGCCTTTCCCTGAAGCATCGCTGTAGATGACGAATCCTCCTGATCCCGATGGCAAAGCTAGAACTGGTGCAGTCGTCAGTCTTCTCTTCAATTCTTCAAATGCTGTCTGGCAGGCGTCGCTCCATATGAACTCCTCGTCCTTCCGCGTAAGCTTCGTCATAGGCTCTGCTATCCTGGCGAAGTCCTTCACGAACTTCCTGTAGTATCCTGCTAGACCCAGGAAACTACGAATCTCTGCTACTGACTTGGGAGGTGCCCATGCTTCCACTGCTTCAATCTTCTTGGGATCCACAGAAATCCCCTCTCCAGTCACTACGTGCCCCAAAAACTCCACTCTGTCTAAGAAAAACTCACATTTCGAGAGTTTCCCGTACAGTTTCTCCTTCCGCAGAATCTCCAAAACAATCCGCAGATGCTCTACATGCTCCTCCTCCGTCTTGGAATAGATCAGAATGTCGTCAATAAAGACCACGACAAACTTATCCAAATACTTGTGGAAAACCTTATTCATCAGGTTCATAAACACAGCTGGAGCATTAGTGAGTCCGAACGGCATCACCAGGAACTCATACTGGCCGTATCGAGTGTTGAAGGCTGTCTTCGGAATATCCTGCTCCCGAACCTTCATCTGGTGGTACCCTGACCGAAGATCGATCTTAGAAAAGACCTTCGCTGCACTAAGCTGGTCGAACAGCTCATCAATCCGTGGCAAAGGATATCGGTTCTTGATGGTGATATTGTTGAGTGCACGGTAGTCAATGCACATCCTCACCGTCCTATCCTTCTTGGGCACAAAAAGCACCGGTGCTCCCCAGGGTGAAGCACTGGAGCGAATAAATCCCTTGCCCTCCAGCTCGTCAATCTGCGCCTTCAATTCTGCCGCTTCCTTCGGGTTGATCTTATAACAATGCTGAGACTTCGGCGCTGATCCGGGCAATAGGTCAATGCTGAATTCTACATCCCGATCTGGTGGCAATCCTGGAAGCTCCTCGGGAAAGACGTCGAGAAACTCTGCGATAAGTGGATGCGGCAACTCCTGGTCTTCTGCAACAGCTCCGAAGTAGACTCCCTCTGGTCTTTCTGCAACTCGTCGGCTGATCTCGAACGGTGGAACTTCTGGCGGGCTGAAGATCACCTTCCCTTCATGGCAGTCTATTACGGCAAACTGCTCGCTCATCCAGTCGATGCCGAGGACTACGTCGAATCCAGGCAGTGGCATCACTAGAAGTCGAGCTCGAATCTCTCTCCCAGCAATAGTGATAGGGCATTCCACCATCTCACTTACTGGCACTAACCTACCTCCTGTCATAATCCGACAGTTCCACCTAGTGGGCTTGGGTGTGAAGCCGTGTCTATGCAGAAACTCATATGATACAAAGCTATGTGTGGCTCCAAAATCAAACAATGCAATGGCAGGAAAAGAATATAAAAGTATAGAACCTGTGATCACATCGGGTACTGCCTCATCCTCCTCAACTGCAGCCATGACGTAAGCACGTCCCTGCTGCTGTCCTCCCCTCTGCTGACGCTGAGCAAACTGCTGCTGCTGAGTGGGTAAAGCTGGTCCCCTCTGTGGTACAGCTGGTAGAGCTCTGGGTGGTGCAGGTGGTGGTCCTCCAGCTCCTCTCGATCCTCCAGTCAGTCTAGCTACAGCCTGTGGGCAGTCCCTCATCTGGTGTGCGTCTGATCCGCAGAATAAGCAGAGTCCGAGCCTCTTGCGGCACTCGTCGAAGCGGTGTCCTGGCCGATAGCAGAATGTGCAAGTAATCCCCTGCTGCTGTCTCTGATGCTGATGTGCAGGAGCTCTGGCTGGTCGATGCTGCTGCTGTGCCGGCTGCTAGGGTCTCGCCTGAGTCTGAGTCTGAACCCTCTTCGCTGGTGCCTGGAAGCTGCTGCTGCCCACGTCTCGGTCCCTCTTCAGTCTTGGGTCTGCCTCCTTCTCTACTGCCTGGGCGATCTTAAGGATGCTAGAGTAGGTAGTCGCCTGGCTAATCGCCACCGCATGTCGCAGCTCCCTGTTGAGACCCTTCTTGAATCTCCATGCTCTGTCCTCTGGATCTCTAACCAGTCTCTCAGCAAACCTGTTGAGTATGGTAAACTCCGAAGTGTACTGCACAACCGTCATTGTCCCCTACTGCAGCGCCTCGAACTGCATCCTCAACTCATCACGCTCCACCTCTGGAAAGAATTTCTCCTTGAACAGTGTTTCAAAAACTGTCCAAGACACCCGGGGATCCGTCAACTGGGGCTCCTCCCGGTACCAAGCTCTCGCCAAATCAAAGAGTCGCATGCTAGCCACTGACACCTTCTGGTCCTCTGGAATATTCGCCATGGTCAGGGTCCTCTCTGCGTTCTCCAGCCATTCATCTGCATAGATGATCCCCTCGTCGCCCCAGAAGTCCATCGGGCTAAGGTGCTGGTACTCCTTCGCTGTCCCGGGTCTCGGTCCTCGCGGTGCTGGAGGTGCTACTGGTGCTGGTGCTGGTGCTGGTGCTGGCTCTCTGACCCTCAGTGCGTCGACGACAGTCGCTCAGAACTGCGCTGCCTGATGGTTCTGGGCCTCCAGAAAGTGCTGAAACATCGCCATCACCTGGTTGCCGTCAAGCATCATCGTCGGTGGCAGCGATGGGAAGATAGGAGGCGCTGGCAGAAGCGGATCTGCCTGAACGTCTGGTGCGGCCTGCTCTGAACCGCCTGCAACTCCAGTGCTGGCTGCAACTCCTGAACTGCTCGCAGCTCCTAGCTGATCTGCGGTCTTCCTAGTGGCGACCATCCTGCATAAAAAGAAAACTTCATGATTGATAAAAACCTAATCTACCAGAAAATGTAAATGTTTATATAATAACCATATGTACCCGATATACCCGTTTTCCTATGCTGTGATTCAAGTTTCCCTAGTGTAATCAAGTCCCCCAATAGTACGCTAAGTCCTAGGTACCATTAGGATAGACCTGCATGGGCCACCACTAAAAACATGTCACGACCCGCTCCCGAATAATCGGACACGAGTCGGACACGCCCAGCCTTCGTCGTTAGACATGACGAAGTAAGCTGTACCAATACTAGGGAACTAACAAGTAATCATGAAGTAAGGTAATATCACAGCATCTATGAACGAAATCCCAGAAATAGTACAAGTCTATATGTTTTATTACAATCATCCAGAATTGTCAATGTCTGACTAAGTCTCAAAAGTAGTAAATGACGTAAAGGAAAGGTACTAAGCCTCTGCGGCCTCTAAGTCTAGCTCAGCTCCAGCTGGCTCAGCAATAGCAACATCCCATCCATAGAAGGTGTCGTAAATAGCCTCCAACTCACCTGCAACTTATCCAGTCAGGAGCGGAGCAAAGTACAGTTCTAGGTAATGAAACATGAACATGAAAGGGATACAAGATGTACAGGAAATGAAGTACAGGAATGAGCAGGTAATACAGGAAAGTAGTACAGGAACTAAGTACAGGAATATAGTACATGAATGTAAAGTACAGGAAATATAACGTACAGGAATGTAAAGTACAGGAATGAAACTATAATCTTGCAGTACCAGACATGATGTGCACAATATTGAACTACATCTAGTCCATGTGACCGGCTAGGGTAAGTACAGGAGCATGTACAGGAGTACATGAATATGGTACGACTTAGGACCCGCGTGCACAGTACGAGGCCTAAGCTAGGTACAGGAATATAGTAACCGGGTTTGGTCACATGGCTAGTGTATTTCCCCATCCGACACTAGCAAGTACAAGAACAGGAGTACCAGAATACAGGAATACATGATATCGTGTTATAACAGTGTCACAAGAAAAGGTACAGGAATGTAAATGTACAAAACCATAGAAAGTACTTGCCTTGCTCCGAAAAAGTACGGGTGAACAAGGGAGCTGGATGTAAGCCTGTATTTATAATTTGTACAAGTTGGTTATGAACTAAACATAAATTCTAATTGGTTTCTCTATCTATAAAATTATTTAACTCAAGAAAATTCTAATAACTCAAGATCTGTTCAACCCCTCCATGTTAGTAACTTAACTTAGTAATAGGGTGATAATTCTAACACTAGTTAAATATGCTCAATCAAAATGTTCCCTCTAAACCCATAGATCAATTGTATCTAATCCATACGAATTCTATTAAATATCATACTATAACCTGTATATTTGCATCAACCATAATAAATGATGAACAACTTAGCTATCATTCTAAGTTATGCTTCAACTAATGCCACAACCCATGATCAGCACACCCACATAAGTTGAGCTTTCGGAACTCAGCAAGAGAAGAATATGGGGAAGTCCTCCCATGATGTTACTCTACTGCTAACTCAAACATTTAATAGGAACAAAATGACAGCTTGTTATTTTACATAACAATAATAAACCAACACAGTAATTAGCCAACGGCTACTTATTCAAGCATAAACTCATCAACTGCTTCTGATCACCCCGAGCCCGACACAAGTTGCTAATATTGATGCCCAATCCGTTTAATATAGAAATTTAAAGATCTAAAAATGTACAGAGGATCAACCCAACACCAAATCAATTGATAAAAAAAAATTTAAGAGTCACAACCAGCTATCAGCCTCCCGGCCTTTCTTGCAACACAATTACTCGACAGATCAACACCAACTCAAGTTAAACTCAAAATTTAAAAGAAAAGAAAAATAGCAGCAACCAATTTTCCCAGGCATACTCCATCAGAAATTTTCAAGGAAAATTATACAAATATACAATTAAAAATCAAAGAGTTGTAAATCAAAGACTAATCCTGCCAAATGTCATACACCAATCGCTGGAAGGACACGAACGACACCAGGTAGAGGTTGGCAAAGCTATGGTTCTCTTTGCTGGAGCTACTGCAACATCTATCTCAACCGACTCTTCAACACGATAATCAAAATCGGACACCAAGCCAGAATTGGACACGATCTAAAGTCGACACGAACCAACACAACAGCAACTTCGATTCATCCTTAGACACGCACCCAACTCGTACACGAACCAACACCATTCCAGGCACGAATCAAGACACATGAAACGAACACGAATATAATTGATCACAACCGAAAATATTGCATAAACAACAATCTGATGAGAATTTACCTGAAGAAAGTTCTGATTAAGAAGACACAGGAATAATACGTTCCTCGATCAACTGGACTCAAGTTCTCTGCAACATCTCAAAAACACAACAAGCAAGAGAAGAGAAGAATTCCGCCACTCGTCGAAGTCGGCGCTGCGGTGGTGGCGTCGCCGTCTGGGAAAAGGCGGAGGGCTCGAGGGGGTTCGAGAATCGAGGCACTCGAGTGTTCTCGAGAAGTTGAGAGAAGAAAGGCTCAGAGAGAAAACGTTGGGAAGAGATTTATTTCTCTCTCTGCCATCAAAACAATATAAAGAAGGAAAAAGAACAATTGCAAATAACCCCCCCCCCCCTCCGCTACCACACTTCTTTCCTAAGTCCCTCCCCGCACTGAAACTTTGCAACCAACCCCCTTGCTGATTCAGTATTGCAGGAAAATGTTTTAAATAGTATTAACAACTCACATGGTGGACCCAATCATTGTAACAACTTTTCAAATTTGAAAAGTGGTCCCCAGAATAATTCCCTCCCAAAATATTACCATCCAAAAATTATTATTCAAAACTATTTTATTATTCAAAGCTTAAATAATACCACTTGTTTAATAATAAGATACTCATTATTTATTAAAAAAAAAATTCTGGGAAGTGGAGTTACACATTGACTCCATTACAATGATTGCCGCGCGGGCTACAACATGACTCGACTTACAAAATGAACGCTGATGAGATAGTCGTTCCATACATTACATCCCTTTTTACAAGCAAAATAGTTACACTTTCCACTGGCGATCGAGGGAAGCCGAGTCGCCATCTATTCTTATTTGTACTGAGTGTGGAGTCTTCAAAAAGAATTTCAGAAACACAAGTCTTCACACGCGGACGAGGCTTCAAAAGGGTTCACTTCGCCTTGAGTTTCAAGTGGCACGCCCTTCGTGGTTCAGGGTACCTGCGTGGAGAGCGAGGATCAGTACATTACACTTTGTACTAGTGCGTGGCTATTTAAGTTCCAAGCTCTCATTTGGTGGAAGAGTTTATATGACTTTAGTTCATGAATGTTTCTAACCATCCTAATAATTTCAAACAAGCATATGACAAGCAAAATGTGAAACATGTTGAGATTTACCCACGGCAGACCGTGCCGTGCCTTATGAGACTTACCATGTTCTTCCCTGTCAATTATTATTATTTTTTATACCAAGTGTAACATTACGTGTGTTTGGTCACTGGTATAACAAGCCATCCTGGACTCTATAGCTTTTGTTAGCCGGGGCCCTTGCAGCGCAAGTAGCGAGCCCCGATGCAAGTCCCCGCTTAACCCGTGCTATCATCCAGCACAGCTATACACCGTGTTTCCTTTTTTGGCCGAAACGGTCCTATGGCCTTGGGTTACCGTTACGGGGAAACTCTACCTTGTCGACAAGTTGTCCAATGACCGAGTTAAGACAATATTTAGTTATTAAGGTATTCCCTACATTCTCTTTGAAAACATGATCATTTTACCGTGTCCGTGCCTTTGCATTCCTTCTTTCATTCGCAACAACACTATCGATTTACCTAAGAAGGGGTCGAGAAGAGAAGGGTCAGCCACTCACCTTGAGTTTACTTCAGGCGAGAGAACTTGTTGGTCGCGCTAGACGTCGCCTACGCGATTACCTGAAATTACACAAGCAACCGATTAGAATACTGCATTATTCAAGAAGTTTGGTAGGAAATGCGAGTTCGAAATACAAGCCATGAAAACCATCGAAAACATTCACAAAAATGCATTCAGAAAATAAAGCCAAAACCAACGCAAGCGTCGTGAAAAGCAGAGCAACGGGAGGTCTCTCACGACTCAGCCGCAGAGTCAATCCTTGAGACGCAACCCACTGAATATGGGACTTGGTTCTGAAGAAGCCATTCCATAACGGGAAATGGATCTTAATTCAACCGTTCCTATTCGATCAACTCGATCGATCCCGAACTATCGGTCCCGACCGAATCGATAGCGACAGTGTTCCTTTCTCGCGCACCCCGTGGATGGAGTACGGGGCACGATGTAGGGACGGGGCACTACACCATAACCAACTAAGAAAAAGTTTTGTTCTTGAAACTTAAAATAGAACCTACCTCTACGAGAACAATGAAGGGAATTTTTCCTTCATTTCCGACTCAAGCTCCCACGTCGACTCTTTGACCGAATGGTTTCTTCAAAGGACACGGACGAAAGGAATCGCACGGTTATGGAGGAGTTTATCCTTGCGCTCCAAGATTTGCGCGGGCTCTTCGACATATGGCAAGTCCTCCTTCAGGTCCAGCTTACCCAAATCCACCACATGGCTCGGATCATGCACGTACTTTCGTGATTGTGAGACATGGAAGACGTCATGTACCTCTGATAATGCAGGCGGCAAGGCAATTTGGTAAGCTACCTAGGCGAGTCGCTTCAATATCTCGAACGGACCAACAAATCTTGGGCTCAAATTTCCCTTTGTACCGATGGAAACTCCACGCATGGGCGCTACTTTCAGGAATACATGGTCGCCTTTCGAGAACTCGAGGGGGCGTCGGTGCGTGTCGGTATAGCTCTTCTGCCGGCTTTGTGCTATCTTCAATCTCTCTCGTATTAACTTGACCTTCTGTACGGTCTGTTCCACCAGCTCCGGACCAAGTATCTGTCTTTTCCCGACTTCATCCCAGCAAATGGGCGATCTGCACTTTCGACTGTACAAAGCTTCATACGGCGCCATTTGGATGCTGGACTGATAGCTGTTGTTGTATGCAAACTCGGCCAGTGGTAAATGGACGTCCCAACTTGACTTTAAGTCGATCGCACAGAGTCGTAACATGTCTTCGAGAATTTGGTTCATCCGCACTGTTTGGCCGTCAATATGAGGATGATAAGATGAACTAAACTTCAACTTGGTCCCCAACGCGGAATGTAGACTACTCCAAAAGTGCGCTACGAACCGTCCATCCCGATCAGAGACGATAGATACTGGGACCCCGTGCAGCCGAACTATTTTATCAAGGTATATCTCAGCAAGGCGGTCGACGCTCCAAGTAACTTTGATGACAATAAAGTGCGCTGACTTAGTTAGTCGATCGACGATGACCCAGACGACGTCGTTTCCCCGCGGCGTCCTCGACAAGCCAACAACGAAGTCCATAGTGACGTGATCCCATTTTCACTCTAGAATGGCAAGGTTCTGCATCTCCCCGTCCGGTCGCTGGTGCTCGGCTTTGACTTGCTGACAGGCCATACATTTTGACACAAAGAGCGCTACGTCCCTCTTCATGCCGTGCCACCAAAAGACAACGCGGAGGTCCTTATACATCTTGGTGCTACCAGGATGCAAAAAATATTTTGCATAATATGCCTTCGATATTATCTCCTTTCTAAGTTCTGCGTCATCCGGAATGCATAGCCGTCCGTTCACTCGCATCACTCCCGACTCGTCTTCTGCAAAGTCGGACGCTTTCCCTGTCGATATCAGCTTTCGTATCTTCTCCAGGTATGGGTCG
This sequence comes from Iris pallida, assembly GCA_029216955.1. NCBI lineage: Eukaryota > Viridiplantae > Streptophyta > Magnoliopsida > Asparagales > Iridaceae > Iris > Iris pallida. Next base: position 7,660,278 of record JANAVB010041618.1, on the reverse strand, counting down.
TCCTTCTGTACATACTTGATCCTCTCCAGTAGGCTCGGTTCCACCCGCAGTTGTGCCAGTTTTACGTCTCTGGAACGAACTTGGAGTTCAATGCCCATTCCTTCCAAGTCGTACAACAGTCGATCGTTGATGCATAACGAAGCTAAGTACTTTCGACTCAGCACGTTCGCTACCACATTTCCCTTGTCGGCGTGTAGTCGATTGATAAGTCATAGTTTTTTATCAGCTCGAGCCATCGCCTCTACTGCAAATTCAGTTCTTTCTGGGTGAAGAGATACTTGAGACTTTTGTGGTCCATATAAATCTTGCACGCCATGCCATAGAGATAGTGACGCCACAGCTTCAACGCAAACATAATTGCCGCTAATTCTAGGTCGTGCGTGGGGTAGTTCTTCTCGTACGGCTTCAACTGCCGGGAAGCAAAATATATCACCTTATCCCGCTGCATAAGCACACACCCCAAGCCCTGGCCAGAAGCATCGCTGAAGATTTGAAATCCCTCCGTCCCTTTAGGAAGAGCAAGTATCGGGACCGAAACGAGCCGTTGTTTGAGCTCTTGGAAGAAAGCTTCACAGTAGTCTAACCACTTGAATGTGACTCCTTTCTGGATGAGACGAGTCAACGGCGATGCAATCTTCGCGAAGTCCTTCACGAAGCGTCGGTAGTATCCCGCCAAGCCTAAGAAGCTTCGAATTTTGCTAACTGATGTGGGACGTTTCCAATCAGCAACTGTCTCGACTTTCTTCGGATCGACTGCGATGCCCACGACGGAGATGATGTGCCCAAGGAATGAGACGCTGTTTAGCCAGAATTCGCACTTGCTCATCTTCGCATACAACTGATTCACTCGAAAGGTTTGGAGTACCGTCCGCAGATGCTCTACATATTGCGCTCGATCCTTCGAGTAGACGAGGATGTCGTCGATGAAGACTACTACAAATTTGTCAACGAACGAACGGAACACCCGATTCATTAGATCCATGAAGACGACAGGGGCGTTTGTCAGACCGAACGACATTACTAAGAACTCGTAGTGGCCATAACGAGTGCGGAAGACAGACTTCGGCACATCATCTGGCTTAACTTTGAGTTGGTGATAACCCAATCGCAGATCAATCTTCGAAAACACTGTTGTACCTTGGAGCTAGTCAAACAAGTCATCGATGCGGGGCAGGGGATATTTGTTTCGGACGGTGGCTTTATTCAATTCTCGATAGTCGATGCAGAGCCGCATCGATCCATCCTTCTTCTTCACAAATAGCACGGGCGCACCCCACGGCGAGACACTCGGACGGATAAACCCTCTGTCGAGTAATTCCTGTAGTTGCGCTTTTAGTTCTTTCAATTCTGCAGGGGCTATTATGTACGGAGCTTTCGAGATCAGCCGGGTGTCGGGGAATGTGTCGATGGTGAACTCTATTTCTCGATCGGGCGGCATGTCGGGTAGCTTGTCCGAGAACACGTCTGGGAATTCTGTCACAACGTCGGTCTGACCCGCGTTTGCACCATCCTATCTCATGTCGCGAACGGACGCTAAGTAGCCTTCGTACCCAGAATGAAGCAGCTTCCGAGCAGAAATCGCCGAGATCACCATGCAGGCCGGCGGTGCTTCACCACACGTATAGCAGAATTCAGGCATTCCAGGTATGCAGAAGGTGACATTCTTTCCTGCACAATCGATAGTGGCGTTGCAAGGACCAAGCCAATCCATACCCAGTATGATATCGAAGTCCTTCATATCTAGGACTATCGCATCAAGATTGATCTTCTTATCCCCAATACAGATGATCCCGTCGCCACAGGCTAAATTTGTGAGTAGTGGTGTGCTCGAAGGTGTACTTACGCTAAGGTCGAGATCTAATGATATTATAGGAAATTTGTGCTCGATAACAAAGTCCGCCGATATAAAACTATGCGAAGCGCCTGAATCAAATAACACACGAGCAGGCACATTATTGAAATTTAGTATACCTGACACTACTGTATCTAATGCCAATGCTTCATCTCGAGTCATGGCGTAGATGCGGCCCTGAATGTTGGGGCGACGGTCTTGGCCATTTTGCGGTACGGGTTGAGGGGGCGGAGGAGGTTGGGGCGCCTGTACTCGATTCTCTTGGCGGTGTTGTTGTGGTGGTACGTTGGGATGATTTGGTCTTCGGGCCATGTAGTCTCGAGCTCGGTGGCCTCTTTCTCCATGTCACGACTCGGTCCCAATTTCTTGGGTTGAATCTGATCATGCCCAGCCTGTACCGTTGTTGAGACAGCGGCAGTAAGCTGTATCACTCATGCAGGTAATCAACAACACAATTCTAATTGCCACAATTTAATATTTCGATAAATAAAACTTGTCCAAACATAAAGTTTTCAAATACAACCCACAACTGAAATAAAATATTTGTTTTTCATAATATCATAAACTAGAAATAAATCTAATTAGCAGTCTCCTCATCATCCTCTGGTAGAACAGTCGGGTACAGCTCAGGATCATAGTAGCTACTTATCAGTAGCTCAGTATCGTCCATAGAACCTAAAAATGTAGTCTCCAGTCAGGAGGGAGCAAAGTACAATTCATGATAATTTAACAATTGAAATAATAATGGAGTTATGCACTTTTAAACAATTTGAAGTAAATAGTTTTCCAGCAGTTAAAACATTATGATGTGAATAGGCAATAAATATGATCGGATTGGGTTATACAGTTGTATCCTATTGATACGATATGGCTTATCCCCGTGTGTATGAGGGGTAAGCTAACACAGTCATTATACTAATTTGGATGTGGTCATACTCATTACACTACTCCCCCAGTATCCAACAGTTAATCAGTCAATGCTCTCAGAGAGAGAGTTCCGTGTTGCATCGTGGTTTAAACTTGTAATAAAACGATTACTAAATAATTGTAAACTACCACAAAATGTACTTGCCTTGGTTCGACTGAATTTGGGAAGTCTTCGGGATTGAATTCAGACTTGTCCTCGAAATCCTACAATCGAGAAGTCTGCCTTAGATTTCCAAAGTTGCCATGCTAGATGTGCTAGTTACAATCTCTAAATTTGTCCTAGTCAATTTTTAATCTTTATTATACTAACACAAACAAAAATCGATTATCTAATGCGTTACATTTAATTATGATGGAAAGATCATTTTATATTTAATTTCGGAAAACTTTGTATTTATCGGTTTATTGGCAAAACTTGGTATTTTGTAATTTATATAATAAAACTATATTTTTCTTTAAATGAGAAGAACATGAATTTCTAAAATGTTATAATTATTTATCATTTCTAAATTTTATGTTTCCGAACACAATCAGAAAAAATACGAACACATTACTAGCTATTACAAAAATTAGCAGAAATAAATGGGCTTATGCCCTTACAGACCAATTTACATGAATTTAAATAAGATGAAAACTTTGGTTAGTCTCTAAAAATTATCCTACAATTTAATTACAAAATAAAATAATAATTTAAATTAAATTGAATTAATTTACGAGTCTCAGATATTGGTCCAATCGTGAAAATAGCTAATGCCTCAACGTCCGGTAAAACCGGTTCCGTTTGCATTTCGCTAAGGGCCCATTGACCGGTACGGTCGTCGTCCGAAAATCCAATTAATAAATTATTTTCGAAAACCGATTTGAATTTATATAAATTTTATAAAAATTTTGGACAGCATCTCCTCCGTTTTTGGGACAACCCAAAACTGGAAAAATGCTCCAACAATACACAAATAATATCCTAACCAGGGAATTAACCCATGAAATTATTTCCACCATAATATTAAAACCCGAAAAATATTATCGAACCCGAAAATACATCCACAGCCTGTTTCCTGTATTCGGTAAACCGAAATTATCCAAAACCCGAAAATACCATAAAACTAATTCACAGAAATGTTTCCGAAAAATTATTCGAAAAACCTGAATTGGAAATCGGAAAACCCAAAACTCCTCGAAAATTCCAGAAGAACAGAAGCAATCTTCAGAAATAAATCCAGAGCTTCAGAAACCAATATCGAAAATCTCAGATCACTTCCGAAAGGAATTCGAAAAACCCGAAAATTTTCACAGAACCAAAAGAATACTAAAAACTTCTCAGAACCAAAACCAACCCACGGAATTAAATCTGAAAGCCACGGAACAAACGAAACTAACAAAGAGAACTTCGGAAATTTCTGAAATCGATTTCGTCTAAACCGAATCCCGTAACGGGATCGGGGACCAAAATCATCATCGACAATATAAACCCAAGGGACAACTACTGAGATTAACAGAGATTACCCAAAAGCTTGATGACGGAATCCGAAGGGTAGCCTCGGACTCGGAACACGCCGTCACAGACTCTGAAGTCTTCGGACAGCATCACAGAGAGCGCTACGAAAACTACGGGCAGTGTTAAATTTGAGGTGGAAAGCGATCCACGAAAACCGAAACAACGGATCTGGAAAGCCGGGGCACGTGATAGCCGAATCGGAACACCACGGTTCTGTCTGGACGGGAAACACCGCGGCTGCGGAAACGAAATCGGTGCCGGAGGTGCGCATAGGGGGCGGGGCTTGGTCGCCAGCGATCGGCCGGCCGCGGAGACAGCGACGGAGGCCGCTCGGGGAGCTGACGCCGAAGGGGCGAACGCGGAGGGCGCCGGGGAGGGTCGGTCGGCGTCGGGTTGGGTCGCCGGACAGGGCGCGGCCTGGACTCGGGCGGAGGGCTCCACTCGGGTTCGCCAGAAAATGGGATTAGGGCATGGATTATTTGGGAATGGAGATGGAATGGTGATGGGGAAAGAAGAAGTGGGGAGAGGGTTTTATAGGGATGAACCTTAGGGGTTTCGGAAGGGGAAGAGAAGGAGTCGGGGGTGGCGGCGGTTTGGAAGCCAAAGAGGGTCGGCCGAACGAGCGTTTGGTCGGGAAAGGGAAGGAACGGTTTTGCCCCAGAGAAATGAACGAGAGAGAGAGAGAGAGAGAGAGAGAGAGAGAGAGTTAAAGAGTTAATAAAAATTAATAAAAGAAATTTACTTTGTTTTTAATAAAGAATATGTTATATATATATATATATATATATATATATATATATATATATATATATATATATATATATATATATATATATTTCAATGGGTGACCGGCTGTGGAGAAAGCGCATCCATCGACCGCGGAAAGAGGGATTTGGAGAGAGGAAGCGTCGCCATGGGAGGGTTGGGATCTCAAAAACCAGCGGGAGAGGGAGAGATTAGAGGGAGGGAGAGAGAGAGAGAGAGAGATGGACCGGAATCAATTTCCACATTGTATATTTCAATGGGTGATTTTTCAAAAAACACCCTAATCTATTATGAAAATACCCACCCAAAAGTTTCACAACTTTTAATCCCAACCGTTAAACTCAATCGAAGGGTTATAATATAGGGTGGTTCCATATTATGAAACCACCCGGGTGGTTCTTGAGCGTTCCTGTATATATATATATATATATATATATATATATATATATATATATATATATATATATATATATATAAATATATATATATATATATTATTTAAAGGATTTCTAAATTAGTTTCGGAATAACTAACTTGGGTTCAAGTCAGGCTGACAGGTCAGGACCAACATTCAAAATTCTAGGAATAATAATTTTCTAAAAATACCATTTCCTAAATAAATGATTTATATAAATAAATACCTAATTAAATATTCAATTAATTAATTAAAAAATGAAGGGTTTCACAACCTTCCCTCCTTGAGAAATTTCGTCCTCGAAATTAAAGGATAGGGTTAGGAATTACCTCAGGTTTCAAACAAGTACGGATACTGCTCCCGCATCTCGTCTTCTCGCTCCCAGGTAGACTCGCCTGGGGAATTGTGCCTCCACATAACTCTGACTATGGGAGTCACCGAAGTCCTGGTTCTCTTCTTGCCTCTGTCCAAAATCGCCACTGGCTTCTCTGGCACTGTGAGGCTCGGTCCAATCTCCAGCTCCGAATGGTCCATAATGTGACTCAGATCCGGGATATAGCGTCTGAGCTGTGAAACGTGGAAGATATTGTGCACATCTTCAAGATTAGCTGGTAGAGTTAATCGGTACTATTTGCAAAAACAAAAGTGTGAACTTTATTTATACAAACTTTGTAAAGAGATTACAAGAATTCTGGGAAAGTACAATTGTAGAAATCCAATCTAGAAGATGATTGCTTTATCCCTTGGACGATGTGAACTTTAAAGACGATAGCCTCTGAAGTTGAATTGAAGGCAAAAGCCTCGAAAGAATGCAGCAGCACTTGGGTAAGAACTCCTGAACTCTCTGATATTTTTGAACTTTATGTCTGATCCCCTTGAATGAAGACTTGAAACTCTATTTATAGAGTTCTAGAAATAACTAACTTTTAGTTATTCTGAATGGTGCAAGTTGGATTGCGCATGGATTGGATGGCGCAGCAGCAGACTGTGCAGGCAGTTGTTGGATCGTGGGCCAACTGTCTTGGACACATGGCATCTTTTGATTGAATTACGCATGATCGTGTGCAGATAGTTGCCACGTAGTGAGCTATTGATGGCATGAATGCCACGTGTACTTTTGTTAGTTTTCATGATAAAGTGCGCCATATGAGTTGCGCTGACTTTAGATTGCGCGAGGATGGACTGCACAACAGATTGTCTGGCCGATTGTGCTACCAGCTGTCCTCGAGCGCCATGCTGTACAATAAACAAACAGTCGCCTCGTTCTCCGTGCTGTCAGTTGTCAGAAGATTTGATTTTGTCAGGTAATGATGACAAGGCCACGTCAGCTTTGCGCAGTTGAAAGTGAGCACAGTCCAGTATGCGCAATCTAAATGATGCGCAATCTGATGTCTGTGCAGTTCATTTGAATGATGCATTTCTTGATTTTCCTGACTTTGTTGATGAGTACAACTTGATTTTTAGGACCTACAAGACCCAACTCATGCTACAATGGCACTATTGGGTCCGATTCTGGATGTACCGTCAAAGAATAGACGCCAAGTAGGAAATTCTTCGGAGATCATGTTCACTTCCAATGTCTCATCTGGAATTTTGTCATAGAGTTTGGATGTCTCTGGTACAGGATGAGCCGCTAAGAAATCTGCCAGCGCTTGACCTTTGACAGATTTTTGAGGAATATATACCATGTCATATTGGGCTTGCAGGATGGCCCATGTAGCCAGCCGAGAATTGAGTGTGCTGGGCTTCTTCATGAGTACCCGAAGAGGATTAACTCGGGATATGACATGAATGGTTTGACCAATGATGTAATGCCGTATCTTTTGAACAGCAAACATGAGAGCTAGGCATTCTTTTTCAACCAGATTATAACGGTGTTCAGCACCAATCATAGTACGACTGATATAGTAAATGGCCTATTCATGACCTTCTTTGTTCTTTTGGGCAAGTAAAGCACCCAATGAATGATCCATAGCACGGACATACATTAAGAATGATATGCCAGAGATTGGTGGCACCAAGACTGGTGGATTCATGAGATATCATTTGATGTCGTCGAATGCTTTTTGACATTCTTCAGTCCAAATGAAAGATACACCCTTCTTCATTAGTTGAGTAAATGGTCTGCAGCGTCCAGACAAGTTCAAAATGAATCTCCTGATGTACGCAAGATGACCTTGGAATTCTCGTAGCTCTTTTAAGTTACGTGGAGGACGCATCTCTTGAATGGCTTTGATCTTCTCGGGATCCACGTGTATACCCTTAGAGGTAATGACGAAGCCGAGAAACTTGTCACTAGAGACATCCAAGAATGACTTTGTGGGATTCATCTTGAGTTGATGTTGGCGCATGAGATTGAAGATTGTTCTCAAGTCTTAGATATGATCTTCCTTCAGACGACTTTTGACGGCGATATCATCAACATAGCATTCGACAGTTTTACGAAGATGATCTCGAAAGATGGTACTCATGGCTCATTGGTAGGTTGCACCAGCGTTCTTGAGACCAAATGGCATTACTGTGTAGCAATAGACTCTGCAAGGAGTGCGAAAAGAAGTGTGTTTTTTATCTTCAGGATTCATCCGAATCTGATTGTATCCAGAGAATCCATCCATGAAGGATATTCGCTCGAACCCACAGGTATTGTCAATCATGATGTCCATAATAGGGAGAGAAAATTCATCTTTTGGACAGGCTTCATTAAGATCTCGAAAGTCGATACAGACTCGAACTTTGCCGATTTTCTTTAGGACTGGAACAACGTTGGCCACCCAATCAGGATGTTGTTCTTCTTGAATAAAGCCACAAGCGATGGGCTTCTTGACTTCATCATTGATCGCATCCATTATTTCTGGTTTGAAGCGTCGCTGTTGTTGTTTGACCGGTTTTGCATTGGGCAAAATGTTCAGTTTGTGAGCAGCAACTTTGGGATCTAGACCTGGCATGTCTTTATAGCTCCAGGCAAAGATATCAATGTATTCTTTGATAAGAAGAATCAACTCTTGTTTATCTGCCTCTGAAAGATTTTTGCTGATGAATATTGGACGAGGTGACCCGCTTTCTCCTACATCAACTTGAACTAATTGATCTTCGGTAGGAGGTTCTCGTTGTTCGAATCAGAGTACCCACTGATTGTCCATCTGTTGAGCCCAAGGATCTGTTTCAGGATTTTCTTCAGTGTCTTCGTCATAGCCTTCTGGAAGTTCAGCGGAGACCATATTAGAAGATACGATCAGCCGATGGACTTCACTAATGCTGGTGTCAGAATCCTATGATCTGGAGTCAGAAGAATTAGAACGTTCTTCATTATCAGAGTCGGAGACTGCTGGAGATAGCATCGGAGGAGAAGCATATCCCAGACCTCTTTTGGTCTTGCTGTAGTACATCTCTGACTTTCCTTCTAGGACAGTTGTACGGATCGGAGTTCGTCTACCCTTGCCGTAGTTGAGGCCACTCTTGAAGTCATAACCTATCTTTCGGATGATGTCTTTCGATTGTTGACTGTAACCACGAAGTTGGAGATGTCCTGTATCGTTACTCTTGCTATCATCCGTATAGCTGAATTGTTGTTCCGGTCCTTTACTAAAAGGTATTCGACTTTCGCCTTTCTTTCGAGAAGGAACAATACGGTATGAATCATCTGGATCTTCGAATGAGACTTCTGTTTAAAGAGATTGTACAACTCCCATTGTAAATAATCGAAAGCTATCTAACATATCCAAATAATATTTAGTATGATAAATGACATCAGTATACTGGAAAGTAGATGCTTTTTCATTGATCTGTATATTCGTATTTACAACAGGACCTTTAGCCTTAAGAGGCTTGGTCAGATTGATTACAAGAGGGGGAGAAGAAGAACGTGGAGGAGGATTGGCCTTGTTACGACGAAGGTCAATAACAAGTGGCTCAGAGGAGGTGAGCTCCTTTTTGTCTTTATTATGAGTTAAGTCAATAACAAGTGGCTCAGAGGAGGTGAGCTCCCTTTTGTCCTTGTTGCGACGTAGGTCGATAACAAGTGGCTCAGAAGAGGTGAGCTCCCTTTGACTATCATCAGTTGATTGCTTCTGGACCGGCAAGTGAATAGCCAGTGGCTTAGAGGACTGAGGATGAGAGACTCGCCCTTTAACAGGTATGATAAGGGTGTCTTTAGGCATTGCTTCTTGCTCTTCTTCAGTATCCAGAGACAACACCACCTTCATGAACTCATCCTTATACATACGAGCATCGTTGCAATATGCTTCGACGCCTTTAAAAGGATAGAGATCAGTAACCTCCTTTTGCACTTCTCCATTGTCATCAACATATTTAAAACATTGATGGAGAGTCGAAGGAACAATGTTGTGCTCATGTAGGAATGGTCTCCCCAATAAAGCATTGTAAGAACAACCATGATTGTCAATGATATAGAAGGTCACCTTTGTCCGAAGATTGCCTATTTGGAGTTTTAGGCGAATCTTGCCCAAAGGCTCGCTCCTTCCTTGATTAAATCCAAGAATGGTGGTGATCGTACTGGAGAGACTATGCACTGAAATCTTTAGCGCATCCAACATTGTCTTCGGTATGATGCTAAGAGAAGATCCTGGATCTATAAGAATTCGATCGACTTTCATCGAGTAGACATATCCTGTGTAGTAAAGAGGATGGTCATGCCTGTTGTCTTCCATCAACATGTCATCTTGTGTGAAAGTTATGTTTGGAATTAACTCCAACACACTATGACAATGAAGACAAGAAACTGGCTCTGTTGTAGGCTTCTTCAGAAGGGCCAGACAAGTTTCAGCTTGCATGAGAGCCTCACTTAGAGTTTCTCGAGTCTCTTTGGAAAGACGCAAAAGCTCGAAGATGGACAGCCTGGCCGGTGTATTGGCTAATTGAGCCAAGATATCGAAGTTGTAAGGCTTTTCAAGTCCTGTGGGAGATAACTTCTTCAAAGGCTTGTCAAAGCAGACTTGTTGTTTACCTTTGTCAACGGCCGTCGGCTTGGGAGGAATGGGTACCACAACCGGTGAGGGTGCAGTAGAAATATCCTCAGTAGAAGCAGGCTGCACTGGAGCAGATTTAGAAGAAGAGGCATGATTCTCTTGAGCTTCAGGGTAATCCTTCAGATAGGCTTTCCCTGATCTGGTACCCAACAGAATTTCTTCATCAACTATGGGGTCAAAAGACACCATGTTACAAGTCTTTGTCTTGCCTTTAGAGCGGTCTTTCTTCATGGATGAAGAGGGAAGTTCGAACTCTGAAGCAAGATCTGGATGAATCCATATAATCTCGCCATTGTCAAGAGACAAGGGAACGAGACCTTCACTTCATGGAGGAGGGAGATTCTCAATCTCAAGAATAGCTTTGGGGATAGGAATGACGCCATGCTGCACCATCTGCAGAGGTAAGTCACCGAATTGAACTGAGACCATGTTTGCAGTCACAGTTTTCTCGTCTTGTTGTAGAGTGACAACACCAGCATTGACCAGCTCTTGAATTTTGTCTTTGAGCATGTAGCATGCTCGAGTAGGATGCCCAATGAATCTGTGGTAGACACAAGATTTAGGATGATCCGTCTTACCGACCTCATCAGGCTTCTTTGGGTCTGGAAGCTGAATCTTGTTGCTTTTGATTAAACAATCAAAGATGCTAGCAGTGTCATTCTCGTCGAAGGAATACTCTACTTTCGGACGAGGTTCCCTCAGTGGCGGGGCAGAAGGAGTGGAAGTAGATGTAGGCGGAGCTACGTTGACAGCCAGAGACTCTTTGCTCTTCAAGTTAATGTTCAAAGTCTCATTGTTCTTGCGGTTGTTTTGACGATTACCGCCACTTGATGTCTGATGTTCATCCCGGTCGGGGTTAGACATTTGTACCCCTAACTGCTTGAATTTGTCAGCACTAACTTCAGCAGCTTTAGCGTTGACAATGAAGGATGGCCAGTCTTGGAACTGGGTTGATCCTGTCCACATGCTGATGATATGTAAAAGATTTGCCTTACAGGTGTCTATGGTGACAGCAGCCGGAGTCCCATGAGGCATCTTCAAGGCTTCTCGGCGAAATCTTTCAATGAAACTTTCAGCAGTTTCATTATGTTTTTGCTTGATTTTATTAAGGGCTGACATGGTCATGTCGTTAATCCCCTCGTAAAATCGTTCCAAGAAGATTTGTTTGAGACCCGAGAAGGAAGTGATACAACCATCGGGCAGGCTTCTATACCAATCGTATGCTATGCCGGCGAAACAGCCAACGAATACTCTGGTAAGAAGAGCGTTATTTGGCTGGAGTTAAACAGTTATTACCTCAAAGTGATTGATGAATTGACTAGGAGAAGTGCTGCCATCAAACAAAGAGATCGTTGGAATTTTGTACTTGGGAGGAAACGGGACTTCCTTCCATTCAACTGGATAGGGTTGTTTAATTCCTAATCTCTGTAAGTTGTCTTTCTCCTTGAAGGCCTCGAACTGAGTACGCAGGAGTTTGACAGCTTCATTGGCGTCTTCTGATGATGAAGAAGGAGCAGGCAGAGTCATAGTGGTAGGAGAAGGAATAGCATGGTAAGCACTACCCCCAGCACCTGACTGATTGGGTGTAGGTTGAACTGGTACAGAGGGTATTTGAGGAGATACTACCCCCAGCCCTACATTGACAGGTACTGACGATGCTATGATCTCAGGACTTACAGTAGGTACAGTTGGTGGTACTGTATGTTGTGCCATAATGATAGAATGCATACTGGCGACCATTTCAGCCATGGTCTTCAGCTTGTCTTCTAGTGCAGCGATTCGCTGTTCCTGATTTACAGAAGTTGAAGCATCCGGATCTTTATTGACAACATAGGCTGTCACTTCTCTTGGTACAGTGGAAGACACTGTCTGTTCAGAGCTTTCACTATGTGCATCATAGTCGGAGAAAGAGTCGTCTCCTGAATGAGAAGTAAGAAGATGACCAGAAGGAGTTTGAAGAAGATTCCTTTGACCGATTGTATCTCGGCTTCTGGATCGGGTATGTCGAAATACTCCTTCAGAAGATTTCTGGAGTAAATCTAAATACTGTTGACTAGGACGGCGAGGTCTGCCGTGCTTAGAGCACTTTCTAACCCCAGTGTCTCTGGAAGTCATGTTGACAGAAGCGTACAACACTTCGTCTTCATCTTCTGACATAGGTTCAGAGTTTGTAAAGTTCAGACGATCGAAGACAGATCGTTTTGTTGTTTGACAACAATATTGGATGATGACTTTATGATTGCAATGATGATCAGATAATTGAACTGGAGGTGTTGAAATGTTGTCCCATTTTTGCCTGAGGTGCTCTCGGAGATCAAAAGTTTGAGGGATCTGTTCTTTGACAATATTCGGAACATGGTTCCGGTTCTTCAAATGTTTTGTCCCTTGAGTATATAGGGAAGTGCTCACTTCATTGGCATAGGTGTCGGGATTTTTGACCCTGGAAACTTGCTTCTGATGATGTTTGGTGTTCGGCATTGGCTGTTTGCGCTTCGCCGAAGTTGGCCTATTGAGATAAGTTCTTAGATCTGCAAATTCACCCCCAGGGATTTCTGTTTGAGACACCAGCAGTTTTTCCTGTTTGGAGCGGGATATCTTGAGAGTTGGGAGATCTTAGAATTCTGCTACAGGAGTAGGCAGAATACCTCTTTGATCAGTACAAGTTCTCTTGACATGAAGGAAAGAAGAACCCTTGTTTGAAAGAGTTCTTGTACTGACTGGTGCCGAGGCACATTCAGATTGATCTTCTACGGTTAAGACCGAAGAAGACTGAGAAAAGACCAAGGGATCTTTTCCTTTGTTTTGTGAGGAAGGGTTAGCTAAAGAGCGTTTTTCTCTGTTGTCTTCCAAGTCATGGGACAAGGAAGTTTGAGAAAAGACCAAAGGGCCTTTTCTTTTGTTCTGAGGTGGAGGAGGAACAGTCAAAAGACTACCCCCAGGGGATTGCACAGGGGCAACATGGTGTTTGAGAGGAGGAACTGAGCCTTTGCCCTTGTTGTGAGAGGAAGAGAGATTAGCCAAAGGGCTGCCTCTTTTGGATTGTACAGGCACAGTTTGCGCATGGGTTGATGGCGCACTGGCCACTTGCGCATGAGTAACTCTGGCAGAGGGTGCACTGGTTCTGGCCACAGAGACTATAGTTTGCGCATCAGGAGTTCTTGCCACAGAGTGTTTAGGGTGCACTCTAGTTGCTGGAGTGTTGGTTTGCACAGGAAGATTGGCAGCCAACTGCTCCAGGGGCAGAGAAGTCTTGTACTTTGACAGGGCAGCATAGGAAGTCTTTTGTGCACTGGCAACAGCAGATTGCGCATGAGCAAGTGAGGCAGATTGTGCAACAGTAGACTGTGCAACAGTCTTTGAGACAGAATTATCAGACTGTACAGCAGTCTTCTTGGCAGAAGAAACAGACTGCACAGCAGTCTTGGGGACCCACACTGGGTGCACTTTGTTCGTGGCAGAACTTGTTGCGGTGCGAGGAGTGGTCCTGGAGTTGATCATGGCTTCGTAGGCCATCTGGTTGACCTTTACAACCAGCGTCTTCTGCGTCTTTCCGATAGACGCAATGTCACATTGAGTTGTCACTTCCTCGTCGGAGGAGAAAGTCGTCTCCAGCAGAGTCGCCATTTTGTTTACAAAAACAAAAGTGTGAACTTTATTTATACAAACTTTGTAAAGAAATTACAAGAATTCTGGGAAAGTACAACTGTAGGAATCCAATCTAGAAGACGATTGCTTTATCCCTTGGATGATGTGAACTTTGAAGACGATAGCCTCTGAAGTTGAATTGAAGGCAAAAGCCTTGGAAGAATACAGCAGCACTTGGGCAAGAACTCCTGAACTCTCTGATATTTCTGAACTTTATGTCTGATACCCTTGAATGAAGACTTGAAACTCTATTTATAGAGTTCTGGAAATAACTAACTTTTAGTTATTCTGAATGGCGCAAGTTGGATTGCGCATGGATTGGATGGCGCAGCAGCAGACTGCGCAGGCAGTTGTTGGATCGTGGGCCAACTGTCTTGGACACATGGTATCTTTTGATTGAATTGCGCATGATCGTGTGCAGACAGTTGCCACGTAGTGAGCTATTGATGGCATGAATGCCACGTATACTTTTTTCAATTTTCATGATAAAGTGTGCCATATGAGTTACGCTGACTTTAGATTGCGCGAGGATGGACAGCGCAACAGATTGCCTGGCCGATTGCGCTGCCAGATGTCCTCGAGCGCCGTGCTGTACAATAAACAAACAGTCGCCTCGTTCTCCGTGCTGTCAGTTGTCAGAAGATTTGATTTTGCCAAGTAATGATGACAAGGCCACGTCAGCTTTGCGCAGTTAAAAGTGAGCGCAGTCCAGTATGCGCAATCTGAATAATGCACAATCTGACGTCTGTGCAGTTCATTTGAATGATGCATTTCTTGATTTTCTTGACTTTGTTGATAAGTACAACTTGATTTTTAGGACCTACAGGTACGCTAATTCACCAATTCGGCTCAAAACTTCAAATGGCCCGATATATCTGGGACTCAGCTTCCCAGCTCCGCCAAATCTGATCGTTCCTCTGGTAGGAGAAATCTTCACAAAGACACTATCTTCTTCTTCAAACTCCAGTGGTCGACGACTGCTATTTGTCCAATGCTTCTGTCTATCTTGGGCAATCCTGAGCTTGTCCCTGATCACTTTCATCTTCTCTGCTGCATCAGTCACCATCTCTGGTCCCAGCAGTACTCTTTGTCCTACGTCGTCCCATACAAGTGGGGTACGGCAACGACGTCCATAAAGAGCTTCAAATGGTGTCATACCAATGCTAGCTTGGTAACTGTTGTTGTAGGAGAATTCTACTAAATGCAAGTGGTCCTTCCAAGACCCTCCAAATTCCAAGACGCAAGATCTCAGCATGTCCTCTAGCGCCTGGATGGTTCTCTCCGATTGTCCGTCAGTTTGGGGATGGTAGGCTGTGCTGAACTTCAGTTTTGTTTCCAAGCTGTCATGCAAACTCTTCCAAAAGTGAGAGGTAAATTTAGTATCTCGGTCAGATACAATACTTACCGGTACTCCATGAATTCGGTAGATGTGCCATATATACAGTGCCACCAACTTCTCGGTGGATAAACCAACCTTGAAGGGGATAAAGTAAGCTGACTTAGTCAGTCAGTCCACAATAACCCAAATGGCGTCCTTCCCTCCTTGGGATCGAGGCAATCCTGACACAAAGTCCATTGTTATATGCTCCCACTTCCACTCCGGAATGTCCAGCGGCTGTAGAAGTCCTGCGGGTCTCTGTCTGCTATCCTTCACTTGTTGACAAATCAAGCATCTAGCCACAAATCTGGATACATCCTTCTTCATTCCATACCACCAAACAATGGTACGCATATCCCGATACATCTTATTAGCTCCAGGATGTATGGAATACTGTGACTGGTGCGCTTCTTGCATCAGCTCATTCCTCAGTTTGCCAGATGGTACACACAGCCTCGTACCATTCTTCAATGCTCCGTCACTGGCGATAGAGAATCCTTCAAGTGTTCCTGCCAGCACTTCATCTCTGAGTATGCAAAGCGTCTCGTCTTGGAATTGTGTCTCCTTGACTTTGTCCATCAGACTTGAACGCAATTGCAACTGCATCATGGTTGAGTCAGCTCCAGGTACAATAGCTTCTCGCCCCAGTTCCTTCATCTTTTCCTCAGGCAGTATAATCTCCAGACCAATCTTCTCTATGTCCTCCAACAAGTGCCGCTCCTTAGTTAAGAACATCGCCACTGGGTATCGACTAAGTGCATCTGCAACCACATTAGCCTTACCCAGATGGTACTGTAAGTCGATGTCAAAATTCTTCATCAGCTCCAGCCATCTTCTTTGTCTCATGTTCAGCTCCTTCTGAGTGAAAACATATTTCAGACTTTTGTGGTCTGTATATATTTCCACTCTCTCTCCATAGAGATAATGCTTCCATAGCTTCAAAGCAAAGATGACTGTAGCAAGCTCCAGATCATGTGTGGGATAGTTCTTCTCATGAGTCCGTAATTGCCTAGATGCGTAAGCAATCACTTTCCCATGTTGTTGAAGAATGCAACCCAGTCCTTTTCCAGAGGCATCACTGTATATTGAGAAACCTCCGGTACCTGCGAGTAGCACAAGTATCGGTGCTGTTGTAAGTATTTTCTTCAGTTCCTCAAACGATGCCTGGCAAGCTTCCGTCCAGATGAACTCTTCATTCTTCCGAGTGAGCTTCGTCATCGGTTCAGCAATCTTGGCAAAATCCTTCACAAACTTTCGGTAGTAGCCAGCCAAGCCCAAGAAACTTCTGATTTTAACAATTGAGCTTGGGGTAGACCACTTCTCAACAGCAGCTATCTTCTTAGGGTCCACCGAAATTCCTTCTCCTGTGACAACATGGCCAAGAAAATCCACCTTGTCTAGAAAGAATTCACATTTGGAAAGCTTACCATAGAGCTTCTCTTTCCTCAAAGTTCTCAAAACTTTTCTGAGGTGCTCTTCATGCTCCTCTTCAGTCTTCGAGTACATCAGGATGTCATCGATGAAGACAACGACAAACTGATCTAGGTATTCATGGAAAACCTTGTTCATAATGTACATGAATACATCAGGAGCATTCGTCAGTCCAAACGGCATGACCAAGAATTCAAACTGCCCATACTTGGTGTTGAACGCCGTCTTGGGAATGTCCTCCTTCCTGACATTGATCTGATGATAGCCAGATATGAGGTCTATCTTTGAGAACACCTTGGCTCCACTGAGTTGATCAAACATGTCATCGATCCGGGGCAGAGGGTACTTATTCTTGATGGTGATATTGTTCAGCGCCCGGTAGTCGATGCACATCCGCACAGTTCCGTCCTTCTTGGGCACAAATAAGACAGGTGCTCCCCAGGGTGAAGCTCCGTCTCAGATAAATCCTAAAGCCTTCAGTTCATTGATCTGATCCTTCATCTCCTTGGCCTCCTTCGGGTTGACTCTGTAGCATCCTTTAGAAATAGGGAAAGAGCTGGGGACTAGGTCAATAGTGAACTCTATGTCTCGATCTGGGGGTAATCCGGGAAGACTATCAGGGAAGTCATCCATAAATTCTGCTATAATAGGATGGAGAGGTTCGGGTTCTTCTGTGATAGAGGTGTAGGTAACACACTCCATATCCTCCGGAGTTCGAGAGATTTCAAACTTCGGCTCTCCAGGTGGGCTGAAGACTACACATCCTCTGTGACAGTCTATCAGCGCATGCTGCTTACTCAACCAGTCCATCCCTAGGACTACATCATAGTTGGGTAAGGGCATCACATGCAAAGGTGCTATGAACTGGTGGCCTGATATATTTATGGGACAGTTACAGGTCTCCGTGATGGGTAGGGGTCCTCCACCGGTTATGACTCTACATATCTTCTTGCTAAAGCCCGTAACTATGTGGTATACAGAGATGAATTTTGTTGATATGAAACTATGTGATGCACCTGAATCAAATAATGCTAAAGCAGGATGTGAATGCACATAAATAAAACTTGTGATGACATCAGCTGTAGGTTCCTGCTCTGGCTCTTGTTCCTCTGCTACTAGGGCAAAGGCTCGCCCAGTCTTCTGTTGATGCTACCCAAATTATTGTTGCTGAGTGGGCATAGGACCTTTCTGCTGAGTTGCTCCAGTCCGGTAGATCGACGAGGGACAGTCCTTCACTTGGTGGGTGGCAGACCCACAGACTAGGCAGTGTCCTAGCCTCTTCCTGCAGATGTTCGACTGATGCCCTGGCCTCTTGCAAAAATTACAGACATGGATCTGCCTCTGAGGTGCTCTATCATTGTTCCTCACCTGTTGGTGCTGGTGGTGGTGGTGAGGAGGCCGATTGTTGTTGTTGTTAGGCTTCTTTTGATTACCCTGGAAGTTGTTAGTTCCTGGATAATCCCTCTTTGAGCGAGCGGGTTGACTCTTCTCTATATCCTGAGCTCGCTCCAGGATCTTTTCATAAGTCTTGGCACCGCCTGAGATCACATGGGTGCGGATCTCTTCTCTTAGCCCATATCTGAACCTTTCAGCACGATCATTAGGGTCATCAACCAAGTTCTTGGCAAAACGGCCGAGTTGGCCAAATTCTGCCGCATATTCTCCAACAGTCATATTTCCTTGCTTCAGGTTCTGAAATTGTCTCTCCATCTCCCGTAACTCTGATGTTGGGAAGAACTTCCTCTGGAACAACCTCTTGAAGGTGTCCCAGTCAAGCTGCTTGTCCTGGAGTCGGGGTTCATTCCGATACCAGGTGCTTGCTATACTTTGCAGTTGGAGTCCCACTGCTTCGGCCTTGAGGTCTTCTGAAAGTCGAGCGACGCTTAGGAGATGCTCCATGCTGTCGAGCCATTCGTCAGCATAGATGATTCCTTCGGTTCCCTTGAAAGGTCGAGGGTTCTGCTTCTTGAAACTCTCAATATCGCCCACCTTAGCAATATGATCCCCATTAATTTAAATGGCCTTAACGTTACATAAATTAATCCCTTAGATTTATCTTTACCTTGGCAGGCCTTGGTTCAAGTTGAGCTGCTTCTCCTCTTCCCAGAGCAGTCATAGCCACGTTATGAGCATTCTCCATGCTTTCCCTCATAATCGCGGTTTGCTCTTGATGAGCTTCCGTTTGAGCTCTCTGGGCTTCTAGCACTCCTCGTAGCAGACCTATGAGGTCGGTGGGGTCCATAGGCACCGGTGGGGCAGCTGGAGTGGGCAATACTGCAGGGGGCTGCATCTCCGTCTGGGAAGATGATGGATCCGCCGTTGTATTATGGGGACGGTCGGCCAGCTGCCGAGTTGTAGGATCCGGACTTGGTTGGGGAGGTGGGGTATGATAGGGTGAAAATACCCCATCGTCAGCAGGATTGGTGGCCATATTCTGGAAGGTTTAGGATATAAACATAAGCAAGGTAGCCTACCAGTCTATAATCAAACAAAAATATTTATTTATAATATATTTCGGTCCTATGTTGTGACAAATTAATGTTTTAGTGTTCTAAATTTTTCTAGTTATGTTTTCCTAAGTTGTTGATCCGACCTGCATGGGCCACCACTAAAAACATGTCACGACCCGGTCCCAATTTCTTGGGTCGAATCGGATCATGCCCAGCCTGCACCGTTGTTGAGACGGCGGCAGTAAGCTGTATCACTTATGCAGGTAATCAACAACACAATTCTAATTGCCACAATTTAATATTTTGATAAATAAAACTTGTCTAAACACAAAGGTTTCAAATACAACCCACAACTGAAATAAAATATTTGTTTTTCACAATATCATAAACTGAAAATAAATCTAATTAGCAGTCTCCTCATCATCCTCTGGTAGAACAGCCGGGTACAGCTCAGGATCATAGTAGCTACTTATCAGTAGCTCAGTATCGTCCATAGAACCTAAAAATGTAGTCTCCAGTCAGGAGGGAGCAAAGTATAATTCCTGATAATTTAACAATTGAAATAATAATGGAGTTATGCACTTTTAAACAATTTGAAGTGAATAGTTTTCCAGCAGTTAAAACATTGTGATGTGAATAGGCAATGAATATGACCGGATTGGGTTGTACAGTTGTATCCTATCGATACGATATGGCTTATCCCCGTGTGTATGAGGGATAAGCTAACACAGTCATTATACTAATTTGGATGTGGTCATACTCATTATACTACTCCCCCAGTATCCAACAGTTAATCAGTCAATGCTCTTAGAGAGAGAGTTCCGTGTTGCATCGTGGTTTAAACTTGCAATAAAACGATTACTAAATAATTGTAAACTACCACAAAATGTACTTGCCTTGGTTCGACTGAATTTGGGAAGTCTCCGGGATTGAATTCAGACTTGTCCTCGAAATCCTACAATCGAGAAGTCTGTCTTAGATTTCCAAAGTTGCCATGCTAGATGTGCTAGTTACAATCTCTAAATTTGTCCTAGTCAATTTTTAATCTTTATTATACTAACACAAACAAAACTCGATCATCTAATGTGTTACATTTAATTATGATGGAAAGATCATTTATATTTAATTTTGAAAAACTTTGTATTTATCGGTTTATTGGCAAAACTTGGTATTTTATAATTTATATAATAAAACTATATTTTTCTTTAAATGAGAATAACCTGAATTTCTAAAATGTTGTAATTATTTATCATTTCTAAATTTTACGTTTCCGAACAAAATCAGAAAAAATACGAACACATTACTAGCTATTACAAAAATTAGCAGAAATAAATGGGCTTATGCACTTATAGACCAATTTACATGAATTTAAATAAGAAGAAAACTTTGGTTATTCTCTAAAAATTATCCTATAATTTAATTACAAAATAAAATAATAATTTAAATTAAATTGAATTAATTTACGAGTCTCAGATATTGGTACGATCGTCAAAATAGCTAATGCCTCAACGTCCGGTAAAACTGGTTTCGTTTGCATTTCGCTAAGGGCCCATTGACCGGTACGGTCGTCGCCCGAAAATCCAATTAATAAATTATTTCCGAAAATCGATTTGAATTTATATAAATTTTATAAAAATTTTGGACAGCATCTCCTCTGTTTTTGGGACAACCCAAAACTGGAAAAATGCTCCAACAATACACAAATAATATCCCAACCAAGGAATTAACCCATGAAATTATTTCCACCATAATATTAAAACCCAAAAAATATTATCGAACCCGAAAATACATCCACAACCTGTTTCCGGTATTCGGTAAACCGAAATTATCCAGAACCCGAAAATACCATAAAACCAATTCACAGAAATGTTTCCGAAAAATTATTCGGAAAACCTGAATTGGAAATCAGAAAACCCGAAACTCCTCGAAAATTCCAGAAGCACAGAAGCAATCTTCAGAAATAAATCCAGAGCTTCAGAAACCAATATCGAAAATCTCAGATCACTTCCGAAAGGAATTCGAAAAACCCGAAAATTTTCACAGAACCAAAAGAATACTAAAAACTTCTCAGAACCAAAACCAACCCACGAAATTAAATCTGAAAGCCACAGAACAAACGAAACTAACAAAGAGAACTTCGAAAATTTCCGAAATCGATTTCGTCTTAACCGAATCCCGTAACGGGATCGGGGACCAAAATCATCATCGACAATATAAACCCAATGGACAACTACTGAGATTAGCAGAGATTACCCAAAAGCTTGATGACGAAATCCGAAGGGTAGCCTCGGACTCGGAACACGCCGTCACAGACTCTGAAGTCTCCGGACAGCGTCACAGAGAGCGCTACAAAAACTACGGGCAGTGCTAAATCTGAGGTGGGAAGCGATCCACGGAAACTGAAACAGCGGATCTGGAAAGCCGGGGCACGTGATAGCCGAATCGGAACACCACAGCTCGGTCTGGACGGGAGACACCGCGGCTGCGGAAACGAAATCGGTGTCGGAGGCGCGCACAGGGGGCGGGGCTTGGTCGCCAGCGATCGGCCGGCCGCGGGGACAGCGACGGAGGCCGCTCGGGGAGCTGACGCCGAAGGGGCGGACGCGGAGGGCGCCGGGGAGGGTCGGTCGGCGTCGGGTTGGGTCGCCAGACAGGGCGCGGCCTGGACTCGGGCGGAGGGCGCCACTCGGGTTCGCCGGAAAATTGGGTTGGGGCACGGATTATTTGGGAATGGAGATGGAATGGTGATGGGGAAAGAAGAAGTGGGGAGAGGGTTCTATAGGGATAAACCTTGGGGGTTTCGGAAGGGGAAAAGAAGGAGTCGGGGGTGGCGACGGTTTGGAAGCCGAAGTGGGTCGGCCGAACGAGCATTTGGTCGGGAAAGGGAAGGAACGGTTTTGCTCCAGAGAAATGAACGAGAGAGAGAGAGAGAGTTAAAGAGTTAATGAAAATTAATAAAAGAAATTTGTTTTGTTTTTAATAAAGAATATGTTTTATATATATAAATATATTATTTAACAGATTTCCAAATTAGTTTCGGAATAACTAACTTGGGTTCAAGACAGGTTTAAGTCAGGCTCGGGACAGGTAAGGACCAACATTCAAAATTCCAAGAATAATAATTTTCTAAAAATACCATTTCCTAAATAAATGATTTATATAAATAAATAGCTAATTAAATATTCAATTATTTAATTAAAAAATGAAGGGTTTCACACTCCACAAACGAAACATGCTCCCCCGGTGAAGCAGTGGTTGGCATCGTGTCCGAGACCGTTGCACTTGGTGCATCGAGGTAATGGGTTCCTTTCTCTGTAGCTGCCATTGTTGGGACGCTTTGACGCATGATTGTTGCCTCCTGTATAGCTAGGACGTTTGTGATTGGAGTGGTGCACAACATCGGCAGCACCGGAAGGGTATTCGCTCTCAAAGAGAAGAGCGTAATTCAGAGCCTCGCCTACGGACTTGTACTCCAAGACCCCGACATGCGCACCGATAGAGTGTCGCAGACCCACTTTGAACCGTCGCACACGGTACTCTTCTGTAGGCAGAAACGTACTAGCAAACTTGGACAACTAGTTGAATTCTGCGGCGTACTGTTCTACTGTCCAGTTCTCCTGTCTCAACTGTATGAATTCATTCTCCTTCGCTTGACAAACGGCTGACGGAAGGTAGTCGACTTCAAAAGCTTTGCAGAACGTGCCCAAGAGATCGGCGCTGAGTTGTTGTCGCGTCGGATCGCTCGCTTATGTACGACCCACCAGTCGTGCGCGTTCAACCGTAGCTGAAGTTGTGCACAAGCGACTTGCTTTGATTCTTCAATGCCGAGGAGCTCGAAGTGATCTTCCAGCTCTTCCAACCAGTCGATTGCCATGGAAGGGCCTTCGGTACCGTGAAGGAAGTACGGTATGCCTTCTTGAATTCTGATACTTCAAAGTTGTACTTTTTCGGTGCCTCTGGTTGACGCTCGGGCTCCTCCGTTTCGACTTTAATAGGTTGGATCATCGGCACGGTAGCAGTAGGTGCGGTGACGGTAGGCACAGTCGCAGAATTTCTGTTGGCCGCCATTGTCTGGACGATCTGCTGCAGGGTATCCAGCTGCTTTTGTTGAAATTTTGCAAGTGCATCAAAGCGAGCTTCGAACTGGGCCTGTCGTTCCTCCGTCTGTTGATGTCGGTTCTGAGACTGGTTTTGCTGCGCCTCCATCATGCGCAGCATCCTTTCGATGGTATCGTTAGAAGGTCCGGTCCGCGAACGAAGCGAATTACTAGAGCCGCTAGAAGCGCTCTGCTCTTTTCCAGCCGTGGGTTCTGGCACTTCTGCGATACGAAGGCAAACACATCAGTCACAAATTATTACAGACTCATTGTATGGAATAACTTATCTCATCGAAGCGAGGTCAAAGGTCTGAAACTCAAGACGCGAGGCCAAAGGATGTAAGCCGGGCTCTGATACCATTATGTCATGCCCCGATTCCGTAGAATCGATAGTCGTCCCCCGGGCGTGATGCCGTGTGAACCTAAGTTGCGATCGCACAAGACGTAGTCATAAGGTTATCCGAAACTCAACATCAAGTTAGAGTACGTAGAGAAATTGATTGACACATTTGACATAAAAGTAGACTTTTTATTGATATTAACATTTTATTTACATTGACTCCATTACAATGATTATTACGCGGGATACAACATGACTCGACTTACAAAATGAACGCTGATGAGATAGTCGTTCCGTACATTACAACCCTTTTTACAAGCAAAATAGTTACACTTTCCACCTGCGATCGAGGAAAATCGAGTCACCATCTATTCTTCTTTATACTGAGTGCAGAGTCTTCAAAAGGAATTTCAGAAACACAGGCCTTCACACTAGGCTTCAAATGGGTTCACTTTGCCTTGAGTTTCAAGTGGCACGCCCTTCGTGGTTCGGGGTACCTGCGTGGAGAGCGAGGTTCAGTACCTTACATTTTGTACTGGTGCGTGGCTATTTAAGTTCCAAGCTCTCATTTGGTTGAAGAGTGTATATGAATTTAGTTCATGAATGTTTCTAACCATCCTAATGAATTTCAAACAAGCATATGACAAGCAAAATATGAAACACGTTGAGACTTACCCACGGCGAACCGTGCCGCGCCTTATGAGACTTACCATGTTCTTTCCTGTCAATTGTTATCATTTTTCATACCAAGTGTAACATTACGTGTGTTTGGTCACTGGCATAACAAGCCATCCTGGACTCTATAGCTTTTGTTAGCCGGGGCCCTTGGAGCGCAAGTAGCGAGCCCCGCTGCAAGTCCCCGCTTAACCCGTGCTATCATCCAGCACAGCTATACACCGTGTTTCCTTTATTGGCCAAAACGGTCCCATGGCCTTGGGTTGCCGTTACGGGGAAACTCTTATCGACAAGTTATCCAATGACCGAGTTAAGACAATATTTAGTTATTAAGGTATAGCCTACATTCTCTTTGAAAACTTGATCATTTTACCATGTCCATGCCTTTGCATTCCTTCTTTCATTTGCAACAACACTATCAATTTACCTAAGAAGGGGTCGAGAAGAGAAGGGTCAGCCACTCACCTTAAGTTTATTTCAGGCGAGAGAACTTGTTTGTCGCGCTAGACGTCGCCTACGCGATTACCTGAAATCGCACAAGCAACCGATTAGAACACTGCATTATTGAAGAAGTTCGATAGGAAATGCGAGTTTGAAATGCAAGCCATAAAAACCATCGAAAATATTCACGAAAATGCATTCAAAAAACAAAGCCAAAACCAATACAAGCGGCATGAAAAGCAGAGCAACGGGAGGTCTCTCCCGACTCAGCCGCAGAATCAATCCTTGAGGCACAACCCGCTGAATATGGGACTTGGTTCCGAAGAAGCCATTCCATAACGGGGAATGGATCTTAATTCAACCGTTCCCGTTCGATCGACTCGATCGATCCCGACCTATCGGTCCCGACCGAATCGATAGCGACAGTGTTCCTTTCTCGCGCACCCCGTGGATGGAGTACGGGGTATGATGTAGGGACGGGGCACTACAATGATCATAATGGAATAAAATTTAAACATTAGCAATAATTGATTTAAAATATAGGCACGATTATGACTACAGTCAAATAGTTTAGTCAGGGTCAAACTTATTTAAGAACGATTAAAATTAAAATCATTTGGGCACGATCGATTAGTTAAGCAAAATTATTTAGGTACGATTATAGAATCAAATTCTAGAAAATATGCGAATTGACTTGATCGAAATAAAAAGTAGTCTAGTCGCGATCGAAATCTTTTTAAGAAAGATCAAATCAAAATTGTTTCGATACGGTTAACTCTTTCTCTGTAATCATTTAGGCACTAGTTTTAGAACAAAATCTAGATACATTTAGGAACCTAGTGGGAGGAAACCAAAATAGGTAAAAAAAATTATGATTCGAAAACAAAAAGATAAGAAGAAAGGAAGAACAACCAGTTTACTGAGAAGACGACAACTAGAAATAAGGCACAAATTAATTTAGAAACTTAATAGTCATATGCCCATAAAGACATAGCCTCTATGGTATTCGAAAATCGTAAGCCTATCCTAAATTATTTTACCGCGAATTTATGCCTCGCCAGTGTACATCTGGCTGCAATTAACTCTTGGTTCCATGACTCAAGTAATGATACGGTATCAAATACCCTATCGGCTCTATCCGATATTCGCATATTAAACAAACAAGGCATAGTTTTTTTTTATACTCGATAATCTATTCTTACTTGGAATTACTTCAACTTAGGGGTCATGCCACGCCAATGCGCTGCTGGCTGCAGTGAACCCGTCGTCTCAATAATTTAATAAGTCCCGTCAGTGCGCAACTGTCTTGCCATTTTAGGTCATCGAATATTCTTCCAAATTTTGCCTATAAGATTTTTTTTAAGGAATTTTCAAAATTCAAACAACTCGATCATGATAGGAAATATCTAGTATCTATACTTGAAGTAAAAGTATTCATTTTGAAAATTATATGATCGGTTAGGAAAAAAATGATCGAAGACTAGTAAATACAAGTTTAATTTTTGTTTCTCTAATATTCGTAGATTCGAGGGAAAACTTATATACATCTCGAATTCCAACAAAGCTAACTTGAAATAGAGATATGGATAATGAATCATGTTAGGCTCAAACTCCATGGGAAATATTGACTTTTAGAGAAATGACTTACTACGAAGATTGGAAATTAATAAGCAATATGGACCGTACGATATGACGACGTTAGAGAAAGCAGAATATAAAATTGCACAAACGAGCAAGATAGAAAAAGTAAGTATTTTTCATAACAGTCCCAATTCTTGGAAATAGAAAGATTGATTAGAAAAATTATTGAAGACAGAAGAAGTATAAATATTATAATCCTATTTTGTGGATACCCAATGATAGAGGGGAAAACTTTAATGTAATAACTAACTTGAGATTCATATTTGGACAACAAATTAGAAATCATAAAAGGTAATTCCTCATGTCAAAATGTGAAATAAATAGGCAACTCGGACTTATGATATGGTAATAGTTAGAAAGAGCAAAACAATTGATCAAGGTTGGATTCTAGGAAGTCCCAATTTACCAGCGAAAGTCTATCCACCTTGGATCCTTTCGTCATATAAAATGCAATAGTGCATCTATGGAAATTCCCTCAGTTGCCTAATAGTGTTTTAGAATTAATAAATTTTTGGCTAAATCACGTGGCCTAATTAGCAACCTTAACTACCCGGTAGTCAAATTAATTTAGGGACTCCTAGTCCTAGCCATCCTCCTAAAGATCAAATTAATCCTAATTGTGAATGAGCATTTCCTAGTCGCAGGCTCGTAATAGTACGTCTAACTTAAGTACTATCACGAGTTCGCATGAATTGCGAAAACTGACTTGCATGGGCCACCAAAAAGCCCGATAGTGGCTGGAGCTCCGAAAATAGATAATAAAGATGTGCATGTTTCCAAATTCACTGAAATGCCTATGGATGCCTCTAGAGAGGCACATGTACCTAAAAATGAAGAGATCTCGATATTCCATACATGTTCAGGTGAATTGTGGAATAGAAAAGCACTTGTCATCGATGACATATTTAGCTATGCAGTAGCTACTGAAATATCAAAGGACAACGATGATTGTGAAAATGAACCACGTAGTATAAATGAATGTCGACAAAGAAAAGATTGGCCAATGTAGAAAGATGCTATTCAGGCAGAATTAAAATCTTTAGAAAAATGTGGTGTATTTGGACCTATAGTAAAAACACCAAAGTGAGTAAATCCTGTTGGTTTTAAATGAGTGTTCGTAAGAAAACGAAATGAGAGAAACGAAGTTGAAAGATATAATGTCTGACTTGTGGCACAAGGTTTCTCTAAAAAACTTGGAATTGACTATGTCGAGACTTATTCTCCAGTTATGGATGTCATTACTTTTAGATATCTAATTAGTCTCGCAGTTTCTGAAAATTTTGATATGAGACTTATGGATGTTGTAACTACATATTTGTATGGAGACTTAGATACTGACATCTATATAAAAATTCCAGAAGGATTTACAATGCCAGAGACTAAGTCAAAGGGCATGTGTTCAATTAAACTTAGACGAGCATTATATGGATTGAAACAATCCGGAAGAATGTGGTATAATCGTCTTAGTATATATTTGACTAAGGAAGGATATAAAAATAGTCAAATTTGTCCATGTGTCTTCATTAAGAAAGCAGAGAATGGATTTTCTATAGTAGCAGTATATGTGGATGATATAAACTTGATCGGATCTCCTGCTGAATTAGAGAAAACTGCAAACTATTTGAAAAAAGAATTTGAAATGAAAGACTTGGAAAAGACAAAGCTTTGTCTCAGCTTACAAGTAGAATGAAGTTCTAGTGGAATATTAGTGTATCAATCCCAATATATCGAAAGGATTTTGAAACGATTTAGAATGGACAAAGCACATCCACTTAGTACACCCATGGTTGTACGAAGTTTGGATTTGGATAAAGATCCATATCGACCAAAGGAAGAAGATGAAAAAGTTCTTGGTTATGAAGTGTCGTATTTAAGTGTTATTGGAGCACTACTATATCTAGCACAATGCAGAAGACCAGACATTGCTTTCTCTGTTAATTTATTATCTAGATATAGTTCTGCACCTACACTTAGACATTGGAATGGAGTTAAACACATAATGATATATCTTCATGGAACAACTGATATGGGATTATTTTATTCCTGTAATTCTACTAATAACTCCCATCTAGTTGGTTATGCAGATTCTGGTTATCTTTCTGACCCTCATAAAGGTTGTTTCCAAACATGTTATGTGTTTATTAATAATCATGCAGCTATATCTTGGCGATCAACAAAGCAAGGTTCAGTAGCAACTTTCTCTAACCATGCAGAATTAATTGCATTACACGAAGCAACAAGAAAAAGTGTGTGGTTGCGATCGATTATTCATCATATAAGAGTAAATTGTCAACTATCCACAGTTACAGATGAGCCTACAATAATATTCGAAGACAATACAGCTTGTATTGCGCAAGTCCGAAAGGGATTTATCAAAGGAGATCGAACAAAGCACCTTCCACCTAAATTATTTTATGCACATGAGCTCCAAAGGACGAAAGTGATCGAAGTTAAACAAGTAAGATCAAGTGAAAACTTAGCCGATTTGTTCACCAAGGCACTTCCAAAGTCCACATTTCAGAAGTTGGTACACGAAATAGGCATACGACGACTTAATCATCAGACAAATTAGTTGTTTCAGATCCATTGTATCGAGAGGGAGTATAACTTGTACATAATACTTTTGTTTTGCGTGTTGTACTCTTTTTCCTTAACTAAATTTTTTTTCACTGGGTTTTTTCTTATTAAGGTTTTAATGAGGCAACAAATGCGCATATACTACCAACTAATTAATGGTGTATATCCAATGGGGAGTATTATAAATATGGATAAATTACCGTTATTATTTGGTGTCTATAACTTCTGCCTTTTGGTTATCCATACCCTATGGCTTTTAGCATTATTCTTTTTAATTGTTATCATGATAGTAAGCTCATTTGTAAGTCTATATAAGAGGCTCTTGTCAAGTTGATCAACACAAGTGAATGAAGAAATAATTTCCTCCATCTCCTTCTCTTTGTTTTACAATATTTTTAAAGTTCTGAGATTTGTTATCATTTTTTTGTTCGTGGACTCAACTGTTCCGTGGATTCGGAAGCCTCTCGGTTGAGATTCTCAAGCAACCTTCACGCGGATCCCTCACAAGGCCATCCGTCAGAGTTTTTACGGTACCGTTTGGCTCTCACCAAGTAACTATGGTCCAGTTATCGTTATTACCGATCAATTTGGTCATTGCCAAGCACGAGGATAAACCCGTTCCGCTATCAGGCTGCGTCAAATAAACAACGAGATGTTGGAAATTAGGTGAGAGAGAGAGAGAGGGGTTATTTCATGAGAAAGTCTTTGAAGAAAAGAGGTTAAAAATTTTCTTAATGGAGGTTTGCAAGGATGACAATAGAAAAAATATGGTTAGTTAAAAAATTGGAACAATTATTGTGGGCAAATTGGTCAATGAATACATATTATCGTTAAGTATAACGGGTATTACCTTTTACATGAGTTAATTTAATCAGGGTCATAACTCTAACTCGATTTTCTGCTAATTTTGGAACTTATTATTTAGGAGATTTTATCAGGAATACGCTTAGTTTTAAGAGACTTAAGTTCGTCAAATATACCATTACTTTATATAAGTCCAATTTATTAATAATTGAGTCAATGTGATTAGCTTGAGTCGGAAAAAAAATAAAAAGTATACTATTTAGTTAGATTTTTTTTTTAAAAAAGTTTCTGGTAAGTTTAATCCCTCTTCTTCTTCTTGCTTACCTGCCGCTTCCATGCTCATTGTTTGCATATGAGCGTAATATGTGATGCCATAGGGAAAGAACAGTAAAAGGGAAGGAGAAAGAGTTGGTAACGATGAAAAAATATAGTAGAATGGTGAGTTTTGAAGTGGATGAGAGAATATAGGGGAAAAAAGAAAGAAAGGGGTAAATTATCTTTTTTATAATATTAATTAAATAATTTGGTCATTTTTACTGTCAAAGGATTGTAAATGGTAATCGATAACTCGAGTTGCACTAAAAGATTAAACTGAAAATAAATTCTTGACGATTAGAGTTTAGATATAGTTCCAATCAAATCTGTAACTCGATAAGAGGCTTGAAAGCAATTTAAATATAACGAATATTAAGTTTATAACATATATTTATTGAGAAGTTTGAAATTTTAGATAAATCAATACTTAAATAATATATAATTAGTACATATTGCATGTGAAAAGTACAAATCAAAAATTATTTTGAAGTAAATAATAGTTTAAATATCATATGTAAAATTTGAAACTCCAACTAAAATTCGATTAAAAGGAAAGAAATTTGGGTTGAATCGGAATCCAAAAACCTTATAGCATTATATAGCATTTATGGTTTAGATCTTACCTTCTTTAACATCCCTAGTCACCGATGAACATGGACTCCTAATGCACATCATCTCCAATTTGAGGATTTAAAAAATAATAAATTTTTGGACACTTATGTAAAAGTACAATTATTTAAGAAATTTTTACATGCAAAAGAACCAAACATTTGTAGGAAAATGAAAAATCTGAAAGGAAAGGTTGGAGGTAGACAAGTTTGTTTAGGCAGTCGGTTGTGCATAGTTAAATTGGACTAAAGTAATCCTTTTTGTTGGGATTTCATTTTAATTCTAGTCACTTTCACATGTACGCACAAAAAAATTAGGGATATTTAGTAATAGGTCTTAAATAATAGTTGAAATTAGGAAGCTTTCAGAACGTTCGATTTTAGTATTTTGATCTTAAGATTACTGTTCACTTGACTAAGTGAACAATGATTTTAATATCCAAACATCATAACCTCATTACTAAATAACCCAAAAAATTATATTATTGTTAAAAAAATAGAATAAAATTTAAATTTTATTAAATATTTTGAATATATTTTAATTAGAATTTGTTATAAATATGTTTTTAGAATTTTGGATATGTATTTAGTTAGATAATACCATGTACTTAGTTTAAATATAATTTAAATATTGTATATATGTTAGAATTTGTTATATGTTATGTAGTTAGAAGATCTAGAATTCTTTTTTATCTTTTTTCTTACCTACCTAGGATATACATATACGGTAGTTATTGTTATTACTTTTGAATTTATTTTTATGACTAATGGATACGTACAGTTTGGACGGCTCATTTTTGAACTATGTCCAAGTCGCATTATAATAGTAGAGAGAATCATTTTAATGATCTATGTTAGAATTGAATTCGATGGATGGATTATAGAGGATCTTGATGTATAAACTTAGCCAGCCCTTCATTCAACATAAAGTTGTACTCCACCATATATTGCATTATAAAAGAATGAGATATCAATATCAAGAGGAGTTAATAACTCAACCATTGCATATCATAATCTTAAGATGAGCAATTTAGCAACAAAAAGATATTAAGTTACATCTATCAAAGTCAATTTGTTAATTGATGCCCGTTTGTACTAACTACACAGATGTATTTAGATGATTGTTACATATCTTACTAACTACCAATTCTATGTATATGATACCATCAATAATTATTTGTTAAAAAGATTAATTAGAAAGTGAGATTTGTAAGACCCCAAGCTTTAAATAATATCAAGTCTCGTCGACTCACAATTTGACAAATCTCAAAACAAGTGTAATAGACCACTAAGACGGATTTTGCGATATGGCCAGTTTTGTCAAATGCAAAAATAAATTGTAAGAATAAAAGAGTATTTTCTTAATTGGTAAGCTATACCATTGTTTACACTATTTCCAATGTTATTTCCAATGTTAGCTTAAACAACATTCTCGAGTAGAAATAATGGTAGTCAATGAAGACTATATTAGAAATTGGCACAAATTGCATTAAATTTCTTAAAAGCTGCAGAAGATACTTTCCAACACTAACAGTGCCGATAGTAAGTAAGAATAAAGCTACCAAACCTTCCTTACTTTTTAATTTGATCGGAGAATCACATGGCTCAATGGAACCAAACCATGATTTTTGGAGTCTACACAATTAGGTTGGCCACGGTTCTACTACATTTATTCGACAAATTAATAATCAAAAATACTAACTTGTCCGCAGGCAGGCCAGTCATCCGCCTGCATGGTGCTCTCCCATTGGTCCTTCCTATTTGCATGGGTCCCACGTCGATTAATCTGCCAATAGGGAGCGCCACATGACGGCAGACTGGTCCGCCCACAGGCCAAGTAGCAGCACCCATTAATAATAGAGGCCTCATCCTTTCGTGAATATATATTTACATATGCAGCCATCCAGGACTGAACGGTGCTGACCCAGAGCAGACCGAACAAAGATGCACCAAAAATTTTGATTTATACCAAGAAAATGAGATTTTTTTTATATACATAGGATTATTTACACTAACTATTCCTAAGTTTTTGGTTTACAATACGGGTACCCCTACTTTAAACTAATTACACTGACCATCCCATGTTTTATGTTTATTATACGGGTACCCATACTTTAAGATAAAAATAAAAGTTATAGCACTAACTACCCCTGTTTTTATTTTTTATTTCTAGAGGGAGGGATAGGCAGTGTAATTAGTTTAAAAATAGAGGTACCTCGTTATAAACTTATATATATATATATATATATATATATATATATATATATATATATATATATATATATATATATATATATATAATATACTTTGTATTATGGAACCATCCTATGTTTTATGCATTAGATGAAAATTTAGTGGTTGAGATTAAAAGGTGTAGACCCCACCACCTTTTTATATGCAAATGACCTCTAGCCTAGTGGTTTAGAGAGATGCATGCGGCCCAAGTTGGCAGAGTTCGAGCCCCAGTGGAGGCGGGTTAGCGGACGCGCGCGGCAAGGGGGTCGCCTGGGACCCTAGCGCGCCCCCAACCACTGATCGCTAGGAGGAGTATGCTATACCTGAAAGGGGAGGCCGACCCTATGAGGATGGTGGGAGGTGGATCATCGTCCAACGCCGTCATCGCTCAGGTACAGGGGTACAAACTAGAGGGAGGGATTGGGAGACTGGAAGCCAGAGACGATGTCACGCCCCAGAACCAGAATACTGGAGAGCGGGGGCGTACATAGCCAGCTACGTATATTGAAATAGAATACATCCCAACTACACGGTCACGACTGTCTAGATATGAGGGTTTACTACAAGCCAACAGTCTCTTAAGGTCAAGCCTACTGTCTCAATCTCAAGCAAATAATATAATTACAAGATGTTTGACCACCAAATATACAATAAAAGGCGTCCCAAATATTACATATCAGCTGATCATGAAGCTAGTCGTACAAAATGCTAGGACTAGCAAGAGTTAAGTCATACATGATCAACCCTAGGATTTGTTAATCATGTTTATAGCCCGTAGGCAGACAGTAAGTAAAATGCATCGAGCTAACAGGTGCTCGTCGGCTAAACGCCTCAAAAGAATAACTTTACAATAGAGTGAGCGAAACAAAATAGAAAACCCACTCGTAGCCCGGGTTCCTTCTAGTCGCCACCATCGGGCTGGAGGTTCGGAAGATCCTCGGGAGCAGCTCCGAAATCTGGCCACACAAAACCAGCTGGGTCAAACCCCAGAAAGAGCAAGTACCACAAAGAAGGCCACGAAATAAGAACAAAAGCCAGCATATCAGAACATAAGAAAATAAAAGAAAAGTACAAGTAATAAAGAACACGTCAGGGCAATAAACGACTAGGAACGTGGAACCATTTTGGAAACCAGGTTACAATCCGTCAACCAAACAAGGACCGGGGTTGTAACCCTTCGCCTGAATAGCTCATTGTCTCTACCCAATTATTGTTTAAGTAAGTGAAACAATCATGTTCAGGAGTACCAGGGTACAGGGACTAGACAAGATGTAACACCCAGTTTTCCAGAAGAGGGTAATTTTGAAATTTTGTAATTATAATTATTATTTAATGATATTTATTTCATATTATGATTTTTAGTGATTTTTAATTATTTTTAAACTATTTAAATTCATGACTTGTGTTTATGGTATTTTGCTAGTGAACAGTAGAGACTGCCTACCCTAGAGACTAGCCATATGATTAGTGTATTTAGACATTTTTGGGGTTATTTGATTTTATTATAATTTATTTGAATTTATAGGAATTTTTAGAATTTATTTTGGAATTGTTTGAATGAGGGTTGACTAGGTTGACTAGCAATGACCATGGTAGGCCAACCTAGGAGCTAACCCTAGTTGAGTTTGGACTTGGTTAGGTTATGCAACCCTAGATAGATTAGAGTTGACCTATGGTTTGATTATTTGACTCAAGTTAGGATTTAAGTCATAAGCCATGACTTGTGGTTGCACCTTAATCAATAACTTAGCCTTAAAAGCCCATAGGCCCACACCACTAGCTAAACCCTAAGCCCTAGACTAAGTGGCCAGCCACCATATCCTCCTTGGGAACACCACCCTATAAATACTCTCTTAGTTTAGGGTTGCCTCTTTCTTAGGAAGGCTCTAGTTTAGAAGGAAAGATTTGTTCCTACATCATTTAATCCCTAGAACTCCATTCCATTTCCTTTTTCATTCAAATCTCTTCCATTAGGTTTTAATACACCTATTCTTGCTGTTATTGAAGTTTCATTTTAGTTTGTTGTGGATTTGTTGGATTGGGACATCAAGGAGAAGAGCTCTAGAGAAGGGATTTTTCTTGAAAGTTCAAGTATAGGTAACTTTCTCATTTCTCCATGGATTTTCGATTTCTCTTCATGGTTAGGAAGCCCTAGGGGTCCCCTAAGTGTCTGCATTGGTGTCGTGTCGGGTTTCATGAGTTTCGTATCCATTTGGACACGTATCAGGGGTAGGACGTAGGTGTTTGTCGAAATGCCACTGAGGGCATTTCCTTTGTTTTTCTGAAAAGTAATTGATTGGAAAAATAGGTTTTATGATTGCTTATGGATTTCTTATGTCGTGATGTGATTTTTGTGCCGTGTCGAGTCTGCACAGACACGTGTACACGTGGTCGCGCGCGCGCGTGCACAGGCACTGTGCGTGCCCTGCTGCTCGGGTGCGATTGCGACACGGACACGACACGTGGACACCTAAGATTTGACACAGCCCTAGGGGCAGATACTGACACGAAGTCCTCAAAGTTTGAGACACCCTCGTATCGTATCGGACACGCATTCGTGTGTGCATTGATCACGCACTGTGTGCACACGCGCAGTTTTGCCTCGCTGATACGCGTGTTTTGACATGACACAGCGGCACGTCGACACGAGTCAGGGTAACACAGTCGTAGCCTGACACTTGGCGAACTCATAGGTAAGTGCACGTGGCACGAAGTGTCCTGTGTCGTGCTCTGGACACGGCTGAACTCGTGCACGAGGATTGGTCCTGTTTTGTACTGTTTTGTTTTGTTCTCTGTTTTATTCAGTTTTAATGGTTCTTAATTCATGTTTAATTTGCTAATTAAGATCCTAACATGATTAATGATCTATGATTAATCGAGTTTACATGTTAGTATAGGTTGTTTTCTTGTGAATGGGGATTTGAATGTGAAGTTGGAAATCACTGATAACATGTCTGATACATTGTCTTTTCGAATTTCCTGAACTATTTAAATCTCTGTTATTGATGTTTTCAACTGATTATTACTCCTACATGATTGTTAGTCCATATTAGAACAATGTTTACATTCGGATACATTAGTTTTCTATTCCTAAACCTTAAATTTTCCAGAGTTTTGTGATGTTTCCTCACTGTCTAAATAAACCCACATGATTGCTGATTATGTCAACATAGTTTGTACATTCGTATTTGGGTTTTGGATGTGTTAATCTGGAGTTGGACATTGAGTCGAGTAGTGTTGATTGAGGAATGTGTTCCTGTTTTTCCAGTTTTCTAATAACCTGAGATTCTCTTCATATTAAACTGTAATTGAGTGTTCAACATTAACCTGAGATTGCATGATTAAACTGTCAATTCCTGTTTAATCCTAGTTTGAAACTGAAATGTTTGATTCATGTATTCACTACCTTCATTGCTATTTTCCTGAGATTGTTTCTTTCCTTAATGAACATTCCTTGATTTCAATTAAACACAAGTGCACTGTTTTGTAATGTACACCCTCACACCCTCATGCCATTCTCACACATACACATCTCTAACACACACCGGCCTATGACACATATAACCATTTTCCTATCACTCTAACACACAGTCCACTCACACTTGCCACCCTCTCATGACTTCACTCATCACACACAACACATTTATTCCTATTTCTTTATGCTTATGAGTTTATGAGATTCCATTTTTAGGTATCCTATAATATATGTGTGATATACTATAGGTACCTATATGCTAATGTGTGTGTTATCATATCATATATTAATATGGATAGATAATGTATGTGTGATATTAAGGGTAGCCTATATGCTATTGTGTATTCCTATATAGATTATATTAATATAGTAATATGTGTATTATTTTAGGTATAGGTATAATCTTGTGTAGATGTGATTTATGGTTGGTTTAGGCATGGTATTGCCTATTAGCCTATGGCCTATGTGTGTCTGCTTGACTAGTGAGTCTAGAATAGACTGGTGTAGTCTAGTTAGACCTAGAATAGACTTGTTAGACTATTATAGACTAGTTTGACTTAGGTTTGACTTGGTTGACCTAGTTTGACTTCTAGGGTTGACCAGAGTTGACCAAGAGTTGACTTTGGCATAGAATGACCTAGACTCATGTAGAGTGCATAGTAGAACTTTATTTTACCATTTTAGACTTGTTGTGACTTGTGCTGCTCTGATTAGGAGCCAGGCACCTCTCCTCGGACAGTACATTTCATCCGAACACTCAGATACAGGCGAGTACATTCTCTGATCATTTTATATCCTGTTTAGAATTATTTTCCTGCTTTAAATTACTTTACTTGATACTGTCACGTTGGTCACACGGATTGGTACTATATGGATCTTTTTATGAGATGTTATCTCCCTCGGGAGCATCGGATACAGCATGTTTTGTACGTTTCACGAATCATCACGTATCTCTATGCTTCCTCTGATTCACGAACCGCCTGTGACACATGTACTCTCATGTTCACAGAGCCCCCATGAATCACCTTCACGTACCACTCATTTTATGAGCCATGTGAAGTTTCACGAACCTTAACATAACTTGAACGGATCCTTGT
Organism: Iris pallida; assembly: GCA_029216955.1. Classification (NCBI taxonomy): domain Eukaryota; kingdom Viridiplantae; phylum Streptophyta; class Magnoliopsida; order Asparagales; family Iridaceae; genus Iris; species Iris pallida. The sequence continues at coordinate 7,622,630 of JANAVB010041618.1, read as the reverse complement.
GTATTGATTGGGGTTGGGGGAGTAGAAATAGACATGTGAATATTATCCAAGTAGCTGTAGTCATGAATCACTCTCTTAGCTGTAGTCATGAACCTCCTATGCCATTCACATATTTATATTTTACTCTGACTCACTAGTCACTATTAGCTCTCTACTTATAGTAGGTATTTCCATTATAGTTTTCTCTCTCTGTTTATATACTGCATTTCTTCAGTATCTATATCTTACTTTACTGTATGATTATATTTTCTAACCTGTTATGAACTGTTGAGATGTACTGTACTCGCTCCTGTCCTGACTGGACCTGTTGAAAATATTACAGAGGACGAGAAGGAGGCCTGGGAGGATACCTTCTTCGGATAGCTCTAGCTGAGGACATCACCCCACTGCCTAGACTAGTTTAGTTAGGCCTTATCTTATTTTCATGTTGTTTTGAGACTGTTTAGCTAGATTTTACTTATGTTCAGAGATGTTGAGTTGTATATGTTCTTTCTTATTCAGTAGCTGAGATATGTACTCTGGATATTTGCTGGGATATTATCTTAGACTTTTCTATCTTCAGTATTTCCTTGAGTTCTATATCATATCGTGTATTCTTATTCCTTACTTGTGATTGAGTTCATTTACTGCTTAGTATTATATTGCTAGATGTATGTTGACCTAGGACAACGCTCTACGGTCGACACTGCGGCGTAGGCTGGGCGTTGTGACGTTCTCGTACCCTCACAGTGGGTGCGGGTCGTGACACGTTTTTAGTGGTGGCCTATGCAGGTTGAGTTTATGTAGTAGTATTCGAACTAGAGTATCACTACAGCCTGCAGTAGGATCAGGATACATATTTTGAAGGTACTCAATCACAGTTAGGATTCCTTGAAAGATTCCTGGGACGACCCTTGAGAATCTTGTTTAGACTTCAATTTAAATCATTACCCTTGCTTTGTTGCTCTCACTCCTTGATTATCAAATTTGATTTTGTTGGATCGTTGTTGATTTGATTTTTCTATCGAGATGAATTTTTATGGCCCGAGTTACGATATTTTTCTGATAACATATGACGACGGGAATACAGGGATGGTAAAACGTCTACTTGGTTATGGAACCTAGAGTTTATCGCAGCTATATTAGCTGGCGTGGCGGAAATATAGAGACCTGACTTCGGATGTACGTATCTTGGTTATGAGATTTGGAATTCCTCGCAGCTATACTAGTCGGCATAGCGAGAATTCCAGACGACATGATTATAGAGGTGCATGCCCCTGTTATGTACTCTACCGTTTATCGCAGCCTTGCTTACTAGCGTGGCGAGGACTCTGAGTATCATGATTTTTGGACAGATGCATATGATTATCAGATTGTATCTTAGAAAGGTTCTTAAATATATCGTCTCTATCTTCATTCCAATTATTATAAATTGTTTCCATCATTAAATAATTTAGGAGTAGATATCTTCTTAGCTTTATAGAGCTATGCATATGTAGTTCTTTCTTAGTGTGATGATTTGATGACTTGTGATTAGGCCCTTGTCTTAGGAATGATAGTATAGCCTGGCTTTAAATAGTAATTCTTGTAGCTAGTTCTCCTTTGTTGATATTTACTAGTTTTTCAGCCTTGATGATTGATTTATATTTTATTTCCTTTCTCTTTCTTTCAGTATGGCACCCATGACCCGAGTCCGTCGCCTGAGAGCAGCTGCAGCTACTGAGAGCGTGCCTCCACCTCCTACTGTTCAGGAGATAGTTATCCCTCTATCTGATCAGGAGATGGTGGCACCTCCTGCCATTGAGGAGATGGTGGTAGCCTCGCCAGAGAGTCTTTCTTCATCTCCTGTCGTTCAGGAGAGAGCTGCGAATTTGCCTGAGACCGAGAGCCCTTCCCTACCCTCTGCACTCCATACTGTACCACCCGGGGGTTTGCTACTTGATGCAGCCCAGGTGTTTGCATTTTTCCAAGAAAGGTTGATGGAGTCACAGAGAGTTCATGAGGAGGCCATAAGGGAGCAAATCCAGAGGTTGCTACGTCTGCGGGACTCTGTGCTTCTAGGAGGAGAGCCTAGCTCCAAGAGGGCGAGGAGCAGTACCCAGTCCTACCCAGAGTTTGAGGAGTACCCATTTATCCAGCCTATATCATCATACCCAGCCCAGTCTCCTGTCCAGCAGAGGCCAGCTGAGCCGGAGCCTATCTGTGCCTACTGCAAGAAGTCTGGACACAAGTGGAACAACTGTAGAAAGAGACTAGGATTGTGCCTAATCTGTGGTTCAGCTACACACTGGATGCAGCACTGCCCTGCTATACCTGCCCCAACCAGGGCCCTGCTTCCAGAAGGGAGTTCTGGTTCTCAGACCTAGCTGGAGGTGAGTTGACCTAACCTTAGTATTCCTTTTTGAGAACCTTGATGCATCCCTTGCTTGTATGTTTTGATACCTTGTGATTGCCTAGTACTGTAGCATGGTTGGTATAACTAGAAGAGACAACAGACTGATATTGCATGCCATGACCCCATAGGTTACACTTTTCAACTGTATGATTTAAGATAGATTTCTGAGACTTTGATTGCTGGGGGCTTAACCTAGAAGGGGTGCGATCATCTTAATTTCGAGGACGAAATTTTCCTAAGGTAGGTAGGATTGTAACACCCAGTTTTCCAAAAGAGGGTAATTTTGAAATTTTGTAATTATAATTATTATTTAATGATATTTATTTCATATTATGACTTTTAGTGATTTTTAATTATTTTTGAACTATTTAAATTCATGACTTGTGTTTATGGTGTTTTGCTAGTGAACAGTAGAGACTGCCTACCCTAGAGACTAGCCATGTGATTAGTGTATTTAGACATTTTGGGGGTTATTTGATTTTATTATAATTTATTTGAATTTATAGGAATTTTTAGAATTTATTTTGGAATTGTTTGAATGAGGGTTGACTAGGTTGACTTTGACTAACAATGACCATGGTAGGCCAACCTAGGAGCTAATCCTAGTTGAGTTTGGACTTGGTTAGGTTATGCAACCCTAGATAGATTAGAGTTGACCTATGGTTTGATTATTTGACTCAAGTTAGGATTTAAGTCATAAGCCATGACTTGTGGTTGCACCTTAATCAATAACTTAGCCTTAAAAGCCCATATGCCCACACCACTAGCTAAACCCTAAGCCCTAGACTAAGTGGCCAGCCACCACATCCTCCTTGGGAACACCACCCTATAAATACTCTCTTAGTTTAGGGTTGCCTCTTTCTTAGGAAGGCTCTAGTTTAGAAGGAAAGGTTTGTTCCTACATCATTTAATCCCTAGAACTCCATTCCATTTCCTTTTTCATTCAAATCTCTTCCATTAGGTTTTAATACACCTATTCTTGCTGTTATTGAAGTTTCATTTCAGTTTGTTGTGGATTTGTTGGATTGGGACATCAAGGAGAAGAGCTCTAGAGAAGGAGTTTTTCTTGAAAGTTCAAGTATAGGTAACTTTCTTATTTCTCCATAGATTTTCAATTTCTCTTCATGGTTAGGACACCCTAGGGGTCCCCTAAGTGTCTGCATTGGTGTCGTGTCGGGTTTCATGAGTTTCGTGTCCATTTGGACACGTATCAGGGGTAGGACGTAGGTGTTTGTCGAAATGCCACTGAGGGCATTTCCTTTGTTTTTCTGAAAAGTAATTGATTGGAAAAATAGGTTTTATGATTGCTTATGGATTTCTTATGTCGTGATGTGATTTTCGTGTCGTGTCGAGTCTGCACAGACACGTGTACATGTGGTCGCGCACGCGCGTGCACAGGCATTGTGCGTGCCCTGCTGCTCGGGTGCGATTGCGACACGGACACGACATGTGGACACCTAAGATTTGACACAGCCCTAGGGGCAGACACTGACACGAAGTCCTCAAAGTTTGAGACACCCTCGTGTCGTGTCGGACACGCATTCGTGTGTGCATTGATCACGCACTGTGTGCACACGCGCAGTTTTGCCTCGCTGATACGCGTGTTTTGACATGACACGGCGGCACGTCGACACGAGTCAGGGTAACACAGTCGTAGCCTGACACTTGGCGAACTCATAGGTAAGTGCACGTGGCACGAAGTGTCCTGTGTCGTGCTCTGGACACGGCTGAACTCGTGCACGAGGATTGGTCCTGTTTTGTACTGTTTTGTTTTGTTCTCTGTTTTATTCAGTTTTAATGGTTCTTAATTCATGTTTAATTTGCTAATTAAGATCCTAACATGATTAATAATCTATGATTAATCGAGTTTACATGTTAGTATAGGTTGTTTTCTTGTGAATGGGGATTTGAATGTGAAGTTGGAAATCACTGATAACATGTCTGATACATTGTCTTTTCAAATTTCCTGAACTATTTAAATCTCTGTTATTGATGTTTTCAACTGATTATTACTCCTACATGATTGTTAGTCCATATTAGAACAATGTTTACATTCGGATACATTAGTTTTTCCATTCCTAAACCTTAAATTTTCCAGAGTTTTGTGATGTTTCCTCACTGTCTAAATAAACCCACATGATTGCTGATTATGTCAACATAGTTTGTACATTCGTATTTGGGTTTTAGATGTGTTAATCTGGAGTTGGACATTGAGTCGAGTAGTATTTATTGAGGAATGTGTTCTTGTTTTTCCAGTTTTCTAATAACCTGAGATTCTCTTCATATTAAACTGTAATTGAGTGTTCAACATTAACCTGAGATTGCATGATTAAACTGTCAATTCCTGTTTAATCCTAGTTTGAAACTGAAATGTTTGATTCATGTATTCACTACCTTCATTGCTATTTTCCTGAGATTGTTTCTTTCCTTAATGAACATTCCTTGATTTCAATTAAACACAAGTGCACTGTTTTGCAATGTACACCCTCACACCCTCATACCATTCTCATACATACACATCTCTAACACACACAGGCCTATGACACATACAACCATTTTCCTATCACTCTAACACACAGTCCACTCACACTTGCCACCCTCTCATGACTTCACTCATCACACACAACACATTCATTCCTATTTCTTTATGCTTATGAGTTTATGAGATTCCATTTTTAGGTATCCTATAATGTATGTGTGATATACTATAGGTACCTATATGCTAATGTGTGTGTTATCATATCATATATTAATATGGATAGATAATGTATGTGTGATATTAAGGGTAGCCTATATGCTATTGTGTATTCCTATATAGATTATATTAATATAGTAATATGTGTATTATTTTAGGTATAGGTATAATCTTGTGTAGATGTGATTTATGGTTGGTTTAGGCATGGTATTGCCTATTAGCCTATGGCCTATGTGTGTCTGCTTGACTAGTGAGTCTAGAATAGACTGGTGTAGTCTAGTTAGACCTAGAATAGACTTGTTAGACTATTATAGACTAGTTTGACTTAGGTTTGACTTGGTTGACCTAGTTTGACTTCTAGGGTTGACCAGAGTTGACCAAGAGTTGACTTTGGCATAGATTGACCTAGACTCATGTAGAGTGCATAGTAGAACTTTATTTTACCATTTTAGACTTGTTGTGACTTGTGCTGTTCTGATTAGGAGCCAGGCACCTCTCCTCGGACAGTACATTTCATCCGGACACTCAGATACAGGCGAGTACATTCTCTGATCATTTCATATCCTGTTTAGAATTATTTTCCTGCTTTAAATTACTTTACTTGATACTGTCACGTTGGTCACACGGATTGGTACTATATGGATCTTTTCATGAGATGTTATCTCCCTCGGGAGCATCGGATACAGTATGTTTTGTGCGTTTCAAGAATCATCACGTATCTCTATGCTTCCTCTGATTCACGAACCGCCTGTGACACATGTACTCTCATGTTCACAGAGCCCCCATGAATCACCTTCACGTACCACTCATTTTATGAGCCATGTGAAGTTTCACGAACCTTAACATAACTTGAACGGATCCTTGTGTATTGATTGGGGTTGGGGGAGTAGAAATAGACATGTGAATATTATCCAAGTAGCTGTAGTCATGAACCTCCTATGCCATTCACATGTTTATATTTTACTCTGACTCACTAGTCACTATTAGCTCTCTACTTATAGTAGGTATTTCCATTATAGTTTTCTCTCTCTGTTTACATACTGCATTTCTTCAGTATCTATATCTTACTTTACTGCATGATTATATTTTCTAACCTGCTATGAACTGTTGAGATGTACTGTACTCGCTCCTGTCCTGACTGGACCTGTTGAAAATATTACAGAGGACGAGGAGGAGGCCTGGGAGGATACCTTCTTCGGATAGCTCTAGCTGAGGACATCACCCCACTGCCTAGACTAGTTTAGTTAGGCCTTATCTTATTTTCATGTTGTCTTGAGACTGTTTAGCTAGATTTTACTTCTGTTCAGAGATGTTGAGTTGTATATGTTCTTTCTTATTCAGTAGCTGAGATATGTACTCTGGATATTTGCTGGGATATTATCTTAGACTTTTCTATCTTCAGTATTTCCTTGAGTTCTATATCATATCGTGCATTCTTATTCCTTAGTTGTGATTGAGTTCATTTACTGCTTAGTATTATATTGCTAGATGTATGTTGACCTAGGATAGCACTCTACCGCCGACACTGCGGCGTAGGCTGGGCGTTGTGACGTTCTCGTACCCTCACAGTGGGTGCGGGTCGTGACACAAGACTTAGACAGAACTGGACATCATTCATTCACAAGCGGCCAAGCAGGTACTACGGCTTACTACTTAACTAACTAGGGTTATCACAAGCCTTTATTACTAACAAGATGCAAGTGAGAAATTCCCAGTCCCAAGCCCTGCAGACCATCTAGTTATCCTTCCGCAGGTTGAGAGTATGGTTGGGTACATCGCCCCGGAGACGATATACCCTTAGGTGACTTAGAGGGTGCAACACATGACAGTGCGCTGGAAATGTGCTCTACTCGTCGGCAAGCTACAAGTCCAATTAAGAGTGCCCAGATAACGAGATTGCCTGTGACTGGAAATTCTCCATGAACTATAGTTTGATCTAGTCATTAGCCTAATCCATATTCAGTATGAATCCCTGACCGTGGGAACCAGGGAGTCACGTCCTAGACATGATGCAAGACAAGACAAGTGGATTACACAAGCAAGCAAGCAGGAACACCCACGGTGTCAGAGTTGGTTATACAAGTCAAGTTACAAGTTACAAGTCAAGTCAAGTCAAGTCAAGTCAAGTCAAGTCAAGAGTGCGCCGCCACGGGCCACTATCAAGTTATCAAGTTAAATCATGTCAGGGTACTTGTCAGGAGCGCGCCACGACGGGCCACTATCATGTCAGGTTGGTCATGTCAGGAGTGCACCACTACGGGTCACTGTCGTGTTATGCTAGTTCCTTGTCATACCATGCCATGTACAATAGTCATTCCAAACATATTAAGTAAAATCAAGTTCATGACAAAAGGCGTAAGGATATAAAATGGACGTAAAATATCTAATAAAATATCAATATACAGGGCTATAGAAGAGCTAAGCTTAAGGAAAATAAAACCAAAACTCCAAGAGCCAATGGATTGCGCAAGGGGTCAGGGGGTTGGATTGCGCAGGTGTCAGCTGCGCAGGGTGCCAAGTGCGTAGGGGCACAGGGCACAGGGGCAGATGGCGCATGGTTCAGATTGCGCATGAACAGACTGCGCAGGAGTGAACTGTGCAGGGGTGGATTGCGCATGAACAGACTGCGCAGGAGTGAATTGCGCAGGGTGAAGTGCGCAGAAATAGTTGGCGCATGGGGCTGAGCGCAGTTCACCATAGGAGAAGCTGCGCGGTCGGCACTGCACTAAAGAGCGCAGGCCGAGAGGGGTTGTGCAGTCCAGTACTGCGCTAAAGAGCGCAGGCTGCAGGCTGCTACTCCAGGCCGAGAAGAACACCAAGAATTCAAATTTTTATATCTTTGTCAAATCAAAGCCAAATCTAGATTTTCAAAGTTCTAACTTGAGTAAAATTGAATTCTCTTCCACATGGAAGCATCAAAACAAGCAAAAATCAAAGTTAAATAGATCAAAACCATATAAATCCGAAAATAGTAAAAACCTAGATCTAGAACAAAGGAAACTCCAAATCACAAAATAAACAGTTCTAATGTTGATCACCATGGCCTAATCTAGCTAATGGACAAATAAAAAGTGGTTCTTATGTGGTGGCAAGGTGCACTTGCCTATGGGTGTTGGTGAGTTGTGTAGAGGAAGGAAGAAGAAGGAGATGGAGAAGTAAATAAAAAATAAAGAGGAGAGAGAAAAGTTAGGTGGGATTTAATGGAGGTGGGTGTGTTGTGTTGAGGGTGGAGCATAGGCTAAGGTGTTCCAATGCATTTTAAACCAAACCAAACCAAATCAAACCAATTCTCCTCCACAAAATAAAACCAAGTCATGTCAAAACCCGTTTTACAAGAAAACCGAAAATCTGCAAGTCGAGCCAAAATACAATTACAGGCCAGAATCTAAGAAAATAAAATACAGGTCCAAGATACATGTAGGCTTAACCAAAATACGTATTCAGAATATGGGTATTACAACTCTACCCACCTTAAAAGAATTCCGTTCTCGAAATTTAATTAAGAGGCTAGAGAGACAAGGACAAGCTATATTAATCACAGGCAAGCTATAACCAGGCAAGCAATCAGACAATCATATATACAAGCAATGGATGGAAAACATAAGGCATAAGGAAGACATTATACCTTACGAGTCAAACAGGTAGGAATATCGCGATCGGATGTCGTCCTCACGCTCCCACGTTGACTCACCTAGAGAGTGATGACCCCAAGCAACCCGGACTAAACTAATAGTCTTGTTCTTGAGTATCTTCTCTCTCCGGTCCAATATAGACACGGGCCTCTCCTCATACGAAAGGTTGGTATCAACAACCAATTCCGAATGGTCTAGGATATGGCTCGGGTCCGGGATGTACCGTCGTAATTGGGACACATGAAATACATCATGTACCTCACTCAACGACGGCGGAAGAGCAAGACGATAGGATACGTCTCCTACTCGCTCCAGGATATCGAACGGCCCTATATACCTAGGACTAAGCTTTTCCCGCACGCCAAAACGAATGACGCCGCGGTTAGGCGAGATCCTAAGGAATACATGGTCGCCGATAGCAAACTCTAGGGGTCGCCGATGAGCATCGGCCCAATGCCGCTGGCGATCTTGGGCAACTCGAAGACGATCTCTGATCCTTCTGACCACTTCAACTGTCTGGGCAATCATCTCTGGACCGAGCATCTGCCTCTCTCCAACATCATCCTATGCTAGCGGGGATCTGCACTTTCTTCCGTACAGGGCTTCGAATGGTGCCATCTGGATGCTGGCCTGGAAGCTATTGTTGTACGAGAATTCTACGAGATGCAGGTGATCTTCCCACGAACCACCGAAGTCGAGCGTACAAGATCTCAGCATGTCTTCAAGAGTCTGGATAGTGCGCTTTGACTGGCCATCTGTCTGCGGATGATATGCTGAACTGAACTGGAGACGAGTTCCTAAACTCTCTTGCAAGCTACGCCAAAAGTGCGAGGTAAACCTTGAATCTCGGTCCGAGGTGATACTGACGGGCACACCGTGAAGCCTGACAATCTGTCTGAGGTACATCTCTACCAATTGAGCCGTAGACTGACCAACTCTGAAGGGAAGAAAGTGAGCCACCTTCGTGAGCCTGTCAACTATAACCCAAATAGTATCTCGACCGGCTGGGGATCTAGGTAATCCAGTCATAAAATCCATGGTCACATGCTCCCACTTCCATTCTGGAATCGGCAAAGGCTGAAGAAGTCCAGCGGGCCTCTGATGTTCAGCTTTAACCTGTTGGCAAACCAAATACCGAGAGACAAACCGGGCTATCTCCCTCTTCATGCCATTCCACCAGAAGTGCTGACGGATATCACGGTACATCTTCGTGCCACCGGGATGAATAGAATACTGCGAACTGTGAGCTTCTGCCATAACCTTCTGTCTGATATCTCTACTGGGTACACAAAGAAGAGTGCCGTATCGAAGCGTACCATCTTCATGGATACATAACTCTGGCCTTCTTTCTGCCTCACACTCTGCTCTGAGCCGCTGAAGCTTGGAATCTGTAGACTGTGCCGTCCGGATCCTCTCAACTATGCTGGACTGAACCTGTAGGCTGGCCATCAACGCCACGCTGGTAGGAAGAACTACTTCAATTCCCATCTTCTGAAAATCTGCCAATATCTCTGGTTGTACCGTCACGAAATAAACTCTGGCTCTCCAGCTCAACGCATCTGCTACAACGTTGGCCTTCCCTGGGTGATACTGCAAATCCACATCGTAGTCCACCAGTAGCTCGAGCCATCTTCTCTGCCGCATATTAAGGTCCTTCTAGGTGAAAATATACTTCAGGATCTTATGATCAGTAAATATCTCTACTCTATCTCCGTACAAGTAGTGCCTCCACAACTTAAGTGCAAATACTACTGCTACTAGCTCCAAGTCATGGGTCGGGTAATTCTTCTCATGATTACGAAGTTGACGCGATGCATAAGATATTACCTTTCCATGCTGCATCAAGACACATCCCAATCCCCTGCCTGAAGCATCACAATAAACTGTGAATCCTCCGGTCCCATCCGAAAGTGTGAGAATGGGAGCCGTTATCAAACCTCGCTTCAACTTCTCAAATGATTCCTGACACTCTGCCGTCCAAGTAAACTACACATCCTTACGAGTCAACTGGGTCATCGGTGCTAAAATCCTTGCAAAATCTGAAACAAATCGTCGGTAGTAGCCGGCCAATCCAAGGAAGCTGCGAACTTCTGCCACTGAGCTGGGTACTGGCCATGACTCGATAGCCACAATCTTCTGGGGATCCACTTCCACTCCTCCTCGGGTAATGATGTGACCTAAGTACGAAATGCGATCGAGCCAGAACTCGTATTTACTGAACTTGGCGTACAACTGATGCTCCCTAAGCGTCTGGAGGACAACTCTGAGATGCTGCTCATGCTCAGCTTCGCTCTTGCTGTAGACCAGGATATCATCCAAGAACACAATCACAAACTGATCCAAGTAAGGCATGAAAATTCGATTCATGAGGTCCATGAATACTGTCGGCGCATTGGTCGCTCCAAAGGGCATAACAAGGAACTCCCAATGCCCATACCTCGATCGAAAAGCTGTCTTCGGAATGTCCTGCTCTCTGACTCTGATCTGGTGGTATCCTGACCGCAAGTCTATCTTCGAGAACACTGAAGCCCCTTTAAGTTGATCAAACAAGTCATCTATCCTCGGAAGAGGGTATCTGTTCTTGATTGTCACTGAGTTCAAGGTACGATAATCTACACATAGCCTGGATGTACCATCCTTCTTTTTTACAAGAAGCATCGGGGCTCCCCAAGGTGATCCACTTGCATGAATGAATCCCTTGGTCCGGAGTTCTTCAATCATCTTGTACAAAATCTTCAACTCTGAAGGCGCCATCCTGTAGACTCGCTCTGATACTGGTGCTGTCCCGGGGATCAAGTCTATGGTGAACTCGATCTTCCGCTCTGGCGGCATCCCTGGAAGTTCCTCTTGGAAGACATCTGGAAACTCTTTAACTATCCTGGGCAACTGCACTGCTGCTACTGCCATCCACAATTCTGGAGAAGATGGCTCCACCGTGCCTCTGGAAAAGGAAAACTCTGGCTCTCCTGGAATGTTAAAAACAACTCTGCCAACATGGCAGTCTATCCTAGCATACTGGTTTCTCAACCAATCCATGCCTAAGACTACATCATAGTCTGCCATAGGGAATTCTATGAATCTAGCGGGGAACTCTCTACCGCTAACTACGATCCGATACGAGAAAAACACTCGATCTACTCCCATAAGACCATTACCAGTAAGTATATTGAGCCTCACTGATAACGACTCGGGCTCCAATCCTATCCGTGTCACGAATCGTACAGACATGAATGAATGCGATGCACGAGAATAGTACCTGCCACTACCTCACCTGGTGCAACTTCTTCTTCCATAGCCATCTTCATGGCCTGACCTCTAGCTGCTGGTCCTCTCTGCTGGAAACCTCTCTGCCTGCTCTGCACTTGGGCTTGGGTATACTGCTGCTGGTTCTGCTGATGAAATGCCTGGGCCTGAGGCAACAACGGTCTCGGGTACTGCTGCTGCTGTACAGGTGCTGGTCCCCTAACCGATGGACTAGTTAGGTTGGAAGAGGACGAACTACCCCTATTCGGGCAGACTCCTATCTTGTGATCTGCCGCTCCACAAGTTAGGCACAATCCTTGTGCCCTACGACAATCCGCCACCACATGGCCTGGCTTCCCGTAATGAGAACATCCCATCGCGGAAGTCTGCTTCTGCTTCTGCTGCTGCGGATGAGTCGGGGTCGAATGCTGAACCGACGTCACTGAGGCCGCCCGCCTCGGAGTTCCAATGGTCAATCCCCTAGTTGCTGGGGCTAGAGCTGATGATTGCTGCATCTGACTGTGGGACCGCTTTCTACCTCCGGTCCTATCCACGATCCTCTGGGAGGTGTACTCATGCCTCCTAGCTGCTCTCAAAACTGTATCGAACGTCTGGTGCTCGAACTGCTCGACTGCCAACAAGATCTCCAAATGAAGTCCCTGCTGGAACCGCTGGGCCCTATCAAACTCGGTCGCCACCAAGGTGGGGGCAAACCTACTGAGCCTAGAAAACTCAGATGCATAACTGTCGACTGTTCTGCCTCCTTGCTTCAAGTTGGTAAATCTGGTCTGCAGGTCGTACCGAGCCACAGCATCGAAATACTTCGTCTGGAATCTCTCTCTAAACACCGCCCAAGCAATATGTGCCACTAATCCCATGGCCTGAGTCGCCCACCAACTGCGAGCTAAGTCCAGCAACTGCAGGCGTACCACCGCCACCTTCTCATTCTCAGGTGTCCTAGCTGCTTCCAGAACCACCTCGGTATCCTGAAGCCAAGCGTCCGCGGCAATCGTATCTTCACTACCGTCGAAGAATGGAGGGTTCAGGCACTTGAAGCTGTTGGCCGCGCTGTTCCCTGGATGACCGCCTCTGGTCAAAGCATCTGCCACTGTCTGGTACAACGCATCTCCTCTGCGATCTTGAGAAGTTATCAAGGCCCTGATGAGACCTACCAAGGTGCCATCATCCGGTTCGGCAGGTTGAACGGGCTGAACTGGGGGCTCTCCTCCAGAAGGTATAACTCTGGAGGCGACTCCGGAATGCTGGGCTTGATCTCCAGGTTGCTGGTCCACGGGAGGTGCTCCATCTTGCTGATCGGCGGGGTCAGGTACAGTACCGCTGAAGATGACGACACGGGGAAAAATAATAAGAAAGGACCAGGACAGATCAACGATACAAGCACATGATCAAGGCAAGAATCCAGAGATTCAGAGAATATGAATGGAGATCAAGGACGGGGAATGATTGAGACATCTATTCGGTAAACCCTCACATTTCTTGATTGACAAGACCTGCATGGGCCACCACTTAAACTATGTCACGCCCCAGAACCAGAATACTGGAGAGCAGGGGCGTACATAGCCAGCTACGTATATTGAAATAGAATACATCCCAACTACACGGTCACGGCTGTCTAGATATGAGGGTTTACTACAAGCCAACAGTCTCTTAAGGTCAAGCCTACTGTCTCAATCTCAAGCAAATAATATAATTACAAGATGTTTGACCACCAAATATACAATAAAAGGCGTCCCAAATATTACATATCAGCTGATCATGAAGCTAGTCGTACAAAATGCTAGGACTAGCAAGAGTTAAGTCATACATGATCAACCCTAGGATTTGTTAATCATGTTTACAGCCCGTAGGCAGACAGTAAGTAAAATGCATCGAGCTAACAGGTGCTCGTCGGCTAAACGCCTCAAAAGAATAACTTTACAATAGAGTGAGCGAAACAAAATAGAAAACCCACTCGTATCCCGGGTTCCTTCTAGTCGCCACCATCGGGCTGGAGGTTAGGAAGATCCTCGGGAGCTGCTCCGAAATCTGGCCACACAAAACCAGCTGGGTCAAACCACAAAAAGAGCAAGTGCCACAAAGGAGGCCACGAAATAAGAACAAAAGCCAGCATATCAGAACATAAGAAAATGAAAGAAAAGTACAAGTAATAAAGAACACGTCAGGGCAATAAACGACTAGGGATGTGGAACCATTTTAGAAACCAGGTTATAACCCGTAAACCAAACAAGGATCGGGGTTGTAACCCTTCGCCTGAATAGCTCATTGTCTCTACCCAATTATTGTTTAAGCAAGTGAAACAATCATGTTCAGGAGTACCAGGGTACAGGGACTAGACAAGACTTAGACAGGACTGGACATCATTCATTCACAAGCGGCCAAGCAGGTACTACGGCTTACTACTTAACTAACTAGGGTTATCATAAGCCTTAATTACTAACAAAATGCAAGTGAGAAATTCCCAGTCCCAAGCCCTGCAGACCATCTAGTTATCCTTCCGCGGGTTGAGAGTATGGTTGGGTACATCGCCCCGAGACGATATATCCTTAGGTGACTTAGAGGGTGCAACACATGACAGTGCGCTGGAAATGTGCTCTACTCGTCGGCAAGCTACAAGTCCAATTAAGAGCGCCCAGATAACGAGATTGCCTGTGACTGGAAATTCTCCATGAACTATAGTTTGATCTAGTCATTAGCCTAATCCATATTCAGTATGAATCCCTGACCGTGGGAACCAGGGAGTCACGTCCTAGACATGATGCAAGACAAGACAAGTGAATTGCACAAGCAAGCAAGCAGGAACACCCACGGTGTCAGAGTTGGTTATACAAGTCAAGTTACAAGTTACAAGTCAAGTCAAGTCAAATCAAGTCAAGTCAAGTCAAGAGTGCGCCGCCACGGGACACTATCAAGTTATCAAGTTAAATCATGTCAGGGTACTTGTCAGGAGCGCGCCACGACGGGCCACTATCATGTCAGGTTGGTCATGTCAGGAGTGCACCACTACGGGTCACTGTCGTGTTATGCTAGTTCCTTGTCATACCATGCCATGTACAATAGTCATTCCAAACATATTAAGTAAAATCAAGTTCATGACAAAAGGCGTAAGGATATAAAATGGGCGTAAAATATCTAATAAAATATCAATATACAGGGCTATAGACGAGTCAAGCTTAAGGAAAATAAAACCAAAACTCCAAGAGCCAATGGATTGCGCAAGGGGTCAGGGGGTTGGATTACGCAGGTGTCAGCTGCACAGGGTGCCAAGTGCGCAGGGGCACAGGGCACAGGGGCAGATGGCACATGGGTCAGATTGCGCATGAACAGACTGTGCATGAGTGAACTGTGCAGGAGTGGATTGCGCATGAACAGACTGCGCAGGAGTGAACTGCGCAGGGTGAAGTGCGCAGGAATGGTTGGCGCATGGGACTGAGCGCAGTTCACCATAGTGCAAGCTGCGCGGTCGGCACTGCGCTAAAGAGCGCAGGCCGAGAGGGGCTGCACAGTCCAACACTGCGCTAAAGAGCGCAGGCTGCAGGCTGCTACTCCAGGCCGAGAAGAACACCAAGAACACCAAGATTTCAAATTTTTATATCTTTGTCAAATCAAAGCCAAATCTAAATTTTCAAAGTTCTAACTTGAGTAAAATTGAATTCTCTTCCACATGGAAGCATCAAAACAAGCAAAAATCAAAGTTAAATAGATCAAAACCATGTAAATCCAAAAATAGTAAAAACCTAGATCTAGAACAAAGGAAACTCCAAATCACAAAATGAACAGTTCTAATGTTGATCACCATGGCCTAATCTAGCTAATAGACAAATAAAAAGTGGTTCTCATGTGGTGGTAAGGTGCACTTGTCTATGGGTGTTGGTGAGTTGTGTAGAGGAAGGAAGAAGAAGGAGATGGAGAAGTAAATGAAAAATAAAGAAGAGAGAGAAAAGTTAGGTGAGATTTAATGGAGGTGGGTGTGTTGAGGGTGGAGCATAGGCTAAGGTGTTCCAATGCATTTTAAACCAAACCAAACCAAATCAAACCAATTCTCCTCCACAAAATAAAACCAAGTCATGTCAAAACCCGTTTTACGAGAAAACCGAAAATCTGCAAGTCGAGCAAAAATACAATTACAGGCCAGAATCTGAGAAAATAAAATACAGGTCCAAGATACATGCAGGCTTAACCAAAATACGTATTCAGAATATGGGTGTTACAGACGAGCAGCCCCGCGAGGGACGATAGGAAGTCGAGACATGACAAGGAGGATAGGAACTATCCAAATCCTACGACGGAGCAATATACAATACCAACCGCACGGAGAAGCTAAAGGGGGTGGAGAAAGAAGACCATCATCACAGGTCGCAAAAGGATGGAACAACGGGCCTGGGCATACAACGGGTGGGGGAATATCGTGGGCAGAGATTTGTCGACCGAAGGGAGGGCGACAAGAAGGAGATATGGAATATGTTAAACCAAGGAAGGATGAGGGCGGAGAAAGAGCAGTATTTACTACAGAAGAAATCCAGAAGACAACGGAGTATTGGAAAAATACTCTGATCCTATACGTTCTAGGTGATCGCCCGTTCTACGGCTAAATCCGAGCCTACGTCGTACGGGTATGGAGGCCAAAGGGGAATATGTAGTTCTATGCACGAGAAGACAGATTCTTCTTTGTCAAGTTCGATCTACCGGAGGACGTGGAACGAGTCCTTCATGGCGGACCGTGGACGTTTGACGGTAGGTTGATAATACTCAAGATGTGGCAACCGAATCTGAAGTACGAAAGAGAGCAATTCCACACGATCCTGGTGTGGATTAGATTCCTAGGTCTCCCGATCCAATTCTAGAATAAGTCCATGATCACCAAACTGGCAAGCCTTATTGGCCGACTAATCAAAGCAGATGAAGCAACACTGAGCATACTGGGATAAAATTTACTTAGAATTTTATTCAAGGGAAATCGCCGTAGGCGACTTGGCTACGAAACCGATATCTGAGAGGACATAGCTTCTAGGATTACAATTCGAATAACAATGAGTCTGTTACATTCAAGCAGATCCTTAGACATAGGCAGGATATTATTCCTCACATGACACGTATATTTGCCAATGGACAAGACACAAACTTGTGGGTTGACCAATGGATCGACTACCTTTCCATGCTCCAACTCATCGGAGACCATATGGAACGAGAAGCTCGCTGGGGAGAACGTGTAAGCAGCATCCTTATCAACGGCAAGTGGCAGCCACATCTGAACAGATGGGCGCAAATGTTGGCTGCATTGATAAAGAAGACTCCCATTGATCGGGAAGCTAGGCATGATTATTGGGCATGGGCACATTCTCTGGATACCAAGTTTCATCCCAGCACCATATACGACATCTTCCGCCACCATGTAGAGCGATCACTGATGGCGGAGGTGGTTTGGATGAAGAAAATCCCCCGCAAAATGCAACTGCATATGTACAAGTTGACGTTGAGAAGACTCCTCACAAAAGATCGACTTCAGAGATTTGGGATACAGATTAACAACTTGACTTGTCCCTTATGTGCGGATGTAGATGAATCCATTGACCATCTATACTTCAACTTCTCTGTGTCAAGGGAGATATGGATGACACAAATTGCCAAGATGGGAGCTAATTTCGGAGCCGAGGGAGGAGTGGAAAATAACATTCAACATATTAGAGACAGGCGAGACCGAGGCGTGGACTGGTATCGAAGAGCGTGCACAAGGCTATCTGCAACAACATGGCACATATGGAAGGAACGTAACAATAGAGTATATGAAGGCAAATATACGACAATTAGTGGTATTATTCATAATATAGACTATGATATAAACAGTATGGGGATGGGCAGTCCGCCTAATAGTTGATGTAACATTCTGATTCATCTCAATAATAATTTTACCTAATTCCAAAAATATATATATATATATATATATATATATACATATATATATATATATATATATATATATATATATATATTATTTTTGGTGTCCGTAGTGTGCTCTCCCCCTACCTCCGGGACCGCGGTCTAAGGCTGCCCAACCATCCCTGTGGAGTAGGAGGGGGGGGGGGGGGCTCGAACCTAGGACCACTCCTAGATGAGCCCCCCGCTTTAGCCACTTGAACTAGAATCGACACACACACACACACACACACACACACACACAAATATATATATATATATATATATATATATATATATATATATATATATATATATATATATATATATATATATATATAATATAATATAATATAATATAATATAATATAATATAATATAATAATTTACTCTTTTGGATCATTGTCCTTCAACTTTTACCATAAATGGAAGGAATAATATGTCCCATGACTCGATCTACTGATCTTTCGCCACCCAGTCAGGACTTTTATGCCTCTCTCTGCTGACTACAAGGGTTGTGTCATGCAGATTGGCCTTATTTTTATTTTTTTATAAAAAGAACTTTTCGATTATTTTTTGTATATAAATTTTGGGAGGTGTACCTTTTTAATTTTTGTTTCGAATATCCAAAAACTTTCGACTGATCATGCTGGAGTCTATTCCCAAAATTTGTATACCAAACATGTCTCATCTCCTATAGAAAACTAGTAAATGCACGTGCTTTGCACGTATAATAATGTATAATAAGAATATTATCCAATTATAGCTAAATATCTCTTTTAACTCATGTGGTTAAGGTACAAGGTATTTTTCTTATTTGGTTGAGTTCGATTTCCATATTGACAAATTTTTACTTTTTTCAACAATTTTTTACATAATTAATTTTTTTTAAAATAAAATGGACCATGATATAATAACGGCTTAGACGGCTTAATTTTAAGCCGTTTTGAAGCCTCATTATATAGTGGAAGATGTAGGTCTCATTAGTTATTTAAAAAATAACACCCACAATCAGTGGAATCCATATTTTAATAAAATGACATATTTTGTACACGATTTTTGAGGACATCAGATATGTTCCCCGATCCTGCAGCCGCCAAAGTCTAACAATTCTATGGTCATTGTATCGACATTGCTATGATACTAAGGTAAGCCGTATAAGACTTCGGACTTGGACAACCCCCTTACTTGGGGCAAGCCCAGGCTCAGCATGATCCCATAAGAGGTTGGGGTCATGGGTATTCTCCAGAATTAGTCCACAATAAGAATTAAGGGACAGCCAAAATTAGATATGGACATGACAACCCAATTCCATTGTATGACACCAATCCGACTAAATCCTCAGGTAACATAAGTAACAAAGGGATGCAACATATAATCGAGACACTTTGATCATTCCAATTTGGTATTAGAGTTGTCAAGTGGGCTGGGCCGGCATCTGAGACCCATGTACTACAGCGGGCCGTAACGAAAGGGTGGATTTCGATATGGGCCGGGCTAGGCTGGCCTCGATATATTCTATGTAGATAAAAAATTTAAGAGAACTATATGATAAAACTGCATTCATACTTAATTTCTTCCATTGGTTTGGCTCATCAAACACAAAACATCTTCATGTACCCAACTTCCAAGAAGAGATGTCTGCATTCTATCTCATCTTCATATACACAATTTTTTTCAACACATTTAAAGACAGAAAATATAGTGTCTAGCTATATTGGGCTGGGCCGCGGGTCGGGCCGGGCCTTGTCTTCAGTCCGGGATGGGTCAGACCTCTTTTATGGGCCGAGATATTAGATCCGATACGTTTCGATATACTGGATCGAACCGGTCTGGACCCACAATTAATTGGACCAGACCAACATATGAGTCATTTTTTCGGACCAAATTTGTGGTAGGATGGACCACTCTGGCCCATTTGACAGATCTATTTGGTATATAGATAGGTAATGACGTCGCCTGACATTTAGCTATAGGTTCTTCTAAGTTATGGAAACAAAGTATAGAAATAAGACTTAGGTACATTGGATTTGGATCATCTTCCAAGAAGTCTCGTGACACTAGATATTCTATATACTGATAGAGACATTGAAACTTCTCTGATCAGGCTCATGTTGTGGACCATAATCATATATATAACGGAAAATTTCAACAGAAGCATAAAAGTTTATTAAAATTGCAGAAAAGACACGAAATTTGGTGAAAATACAGAATGAGCACCGTCGCGTCCAATTTTTGGACGTGAAAAATTATCTTTCTCATCCTTCCGTTTGCTTTTCTTAATGCCCTTCTTAATGCCCGACTTAGTTTGTGAAAAAAAAAAATAATAATAAAATAAAAGGGCGCCCAAAAATGGGGCGTCAAATTTGCATTTCTTATTAAAAAAAAAATGGCGCCCAAAAATGGGACGCCGAATTTGCATTTACAGATCACACAGCCCCATTTATATAGCCTTTAAATTAGCATTTACATGAAAAAAAAATCATCTTATTTTTTTTCACAAAGGGCGCCCACAATCACAAAGACCCATTTATATAGCCTTTAAATTGGCCTTTAAATTGCATTTACATGAGAAATAATGTGGGGCTTAATTGGGGCCGAATTTGCATTTCTTATATATATAGCCTTTATATTAGCATTCCTTTCTTCTTTTGTTTTCTTTCTTCCTTTCTTCTTTTGTTTCTTTCTTTCTGACAGTGCAGCTTTAATTTTCTGATAGTGCAGCTTTAATTTTCTGACAGTGCAGCTTTAATTTCGGCGCCCCTTTTAGGGGCGCTCTTTTTTTTTTTTTTTTTTTACTTTTCCCTTCTTTTGTTTCTTTCTTATTTTCTTTTGTCTGTTTGCTGCAGGCTTTAAATTCGGCGCCCCTAAATGGGGCGCCCATTTTTTTTTTTTTTTCATTAAAAATCGACGCCCTTAAATGGGACGCACAATTTTTTTTTTTAAATTTATTTTTAATTCCCGGGGATTAAAGAGCAGCTGATGATGGAGAATAACGGAGATTAATTTTTTACGACCTAAAGTAGGGCGTGAAAAATTTTCACGTCCCATTTTTGGGCGTGACGATGCTATTCTCACAAATTTCTCAAACTTAATGTCTTTTGTGCAATTTTTAATAACTTTTATGCTTCTCGTAAAATTTTTCGTATATATAATATCCACCAAGGAAAGCCATGAAAGAAACACAACGTGAAGAATGTGAGCTAAACTTCAATGTGTAGGTGGCCACTTCTTGTTCATGAACTTTGCTCCCACGGCTGTAGGTACATATATAGTAATAATTGGGAGGAAGGAGGAAGACCAAACAAGAGTCGCAACAAATTAAGAGCATGCAGAGCGATTGCCGCGAGTAGTGCGGCAGGAAGCGCAATTGCGCAGCATGCAGCAGCCCACGTTTTTGTGCTTGCAATGCGAACTCCTTTCCCGGAAAGACGCCTCATTATGACCTAGCAGATGTTACTGACGTCAACCACGTGAACCCATAAAGAAGTTGTCACCAACCACCTCAAGGAGTGATTAGCGCCGGGCGGCCCGGAACCCGGGCCGGGCCAGCCCAAGCCTGCAGCATTTTTCGTCCGGCTCGGCCCGGAAGCCAGTCCGGTCCGCACTAGTCCGACCCATGGGTCCGAACTGGGTGTAAGCCTCCGATATTTTAATTAGTTTAATTTAAGGATTTTTAAGTACAAAAAATATTTTTAGCCTTAAAATAATTTATTATAATTATTAGAAATTTTTTCGAATTTTTAAATGATTTTTAAAGACTAAAATATTATTTTGCAATTTATTAAATTATTTTTATAGCAGTTTGTAATTTATTAGATTGTTTTTAAGTCAGTTTGTAATTTTTGAATTGTCTGTGCAAATTAGAATTTGCACAAAACACAGCGGGATAGGATTTGCAAATTGGAAATTTACATTTAGTTAGGGCGGTGGGTTCTTTTTGTAAATTATGTAAAAGCCTATAAAAACCACCTCGACCAAAACCCTAACCCCATTCACCACCCCGACTGCCCTAGCCACCGCCGTAGCTTTCTCTTCCCCGTTCGATCGCCGGAACCCTAAATCTATTCTAGCCGATGACCTAGCCGACGTCAGCGTCTCCGACGACCGTCGAAGTGTTCGCCTTGATGAGACGAACGCGGCCCTATTTTTCTCCGGCCACTACGACGCCTCCTCCGCCGCGCAGCAGCCCCGGACGTCGACCAAGGCCGGACACGTACGTGTCTCTTCGTGTCCACTTCACTTTCGCGCCTCGTTTTCACGTAGGTGGGTCGTCTCGTGTCGGGGAGTCTAGTGATGGCCTTGGACACGACAAATTCGTGTCAAAACCTTCGTGTTTCCCTCGAACACAGGACTCGGTGTCAGATTCGACCGCTCGTGTCCCTAACTGTCCGGACACGAGTATTATTTAATGGATGAACGGGTTTGATTCTGTGTTATTGGGTTTAAACCCGTTTGTTAATGGGTTTGTGTCTGTTTACTGTTCATTGGGTCGGTTTTGGCCCATTAGCCTATTGGGCTGGGTTTTGTTATATATATATATATATATATATATATATATATATATATATATATATATATAAACAATGGCTAAAGCCTTCATTGAAAAGAAAAACGATAGGTTGGAACCGGGAGATAGCCCAAGTTCCTACAAAATGTGGGGGGAACCATTAACAAAGATCCTGACGAAAAATGTCATAAATCTATAACAGAAATATATATATATATATATATATATATATATATATATATATATATATATATATATATATATATATATATATTATAATTATATATATATATATATATATATATATATATATATATATATATATTATAATTATTATTATTATTTTTTGAGAAAGACGAAAAATTGAAATTCAAAAGCCTGAATTTCGAAACTCAAAAAACGAGTTGGGCAGGGGGCGTTGGGCCCGAGGGGGGGAGGGTCGGGTGTACTGCCCGAGGCGTGGGGCACGCGGCCCGAGGGGGCGCGCTACACGAGAGGGGCTCGTAGCCCGGGGAGGAGGGCGCGCAGCCCGGGGAGGAGGGCGCACAGCTCCGGCTAAGGAGGCCGGAAGGGGAGGGGGGTGGTCCGACCTCGGGGGGGGGGGGGGGGGGGAGAGAGGGGGGGTTCGACCTCCAAGCCGGCGAGGAGGGGGCCAAACACCGACGACCTGGAGCCGGGGTACTCCGGCAGCGGAGGAGAGGCGCCCCGGAGTGGCCCGAAGAGGCCCGGATGGCGGAGGAGCGACGTCCGGGAGAGGGAGGTAGGGGGTGAGGCGCTCGGGAGGGAGGGAAGGAGGGGCTATCGGCCGGCGAGAGGGGCGGCCAGCCGACGCAAGCAGAGAGGAAGGAGAGGCAGTGGCTCGGCCTCCGGGAGGGCGACTAGACCGCCGGGCGGAGGGAGATCCCACCAGGATGCGGCTTCGGAAAACTCCGGAGGTCGTAACGGTGGACGAACGACGAAGGCGGCGACGCCGCAGACGAGGGTTCACCGATCGCCGTCGGGGAGGGCGCCAGGTTGGGGAGAAACTCGCCGAGTTCCACAGAGCCGGGGCCGGGTTGGGGGAGATCGAGCATGAGGGCCGCAGCGCGGCCACCGTCGCCCATGAGGGGGGGGCTCGGACGCCGGAGGGAACATCGACGGGGCTGTGGGGGCGGAGGTGGGGACAGCTTCAGGGCCACCGACAGCCGGGAGGAGCGGCGGCGTCGGCCACTAGAGGGAGAGAAATGTGAGGGGGGAGGGGGGTCGTCGCCGCGGGGGGAGGAGCGGCGAAGGGAGCGGCGAGCGGAGGAGGTGCCGGCCACGATAGAGGAGCAGCGAGACGAGAAGGCGCCGGGAAAGAGGGCGTGCCGGGCGCCGCTCGGCTCAAACCTGGTAGAGGGCCGAGGGACGGCGGTGGCACGACGGAGGGAGGGGGGTCAGCCGGCGAAGGAGGAGGACCGGATGCCTGTCGCCTCACCCTGTTGCGCCGCCTAGGACGTCTGTGCCGAGGTGGTTGGTGTAGGGGGGAGAAGGGGAGGGAGGAGACCGCACGGCAGGAAACCTCCCGGCCAGGTGGACCCCGGCCAGCCGGGGTGGTGGGAGGGTGGAGAGAAAGGGGGGGTGGCTGCCGAGGGGGAAGAAAAACCCCGGACCCGCGGCCAAGCCGAGGGCGCCGACCGACCACCAGAGCCACCCGGCCACCAGAGAGCTAGGTGGTGCTGCGGCGAGCAGAGGGGGGGACATCCGACGGTCGGAGTCCTCGCTGTAGCCCCTTCCCTTTCCCCATCTCATATATATATATATATATATATATATATATATATATATATATATATATATATATATATATAAAATATATATATATATATATATATATATATTGAGGATATATATATATATATATATATATATATATATATATATATATATATATATTGAGGATATATATTGAGGATATATATATATATATATTGAGGATATATATATATATATATATATATATATATATATATATATATATATATATATATATATATATATATATATATTGAGGATATATATATATATATATATTGAGGATATATATATATATATATATATATATATATCCTCAATATATATATATATATATATATATATATATATATATATATATATATATATATATAAAAATATATATATATATATATATATATATATATATATATATATATATATATATATATATATATTGAGGATATATATATATATATATATATATATATATATATATATATATATATATATATATATATATATATATCCTCAATATATATATCCTCAATATATATATATATATATTGAGGATATATATCCTCAATATATATATATATATATATATATATATATATATATATATATATATATCCTCAATATATATCCTCAATATATATATATATATATATATATATATATATATATATATATCCTCAATATATATATATATCCTCAATATATATATCCTCAAAAAAAAAAAAAAAATATATATATATATATATATCCTCAATATATATATATATATATATATATATATATATATATATATATATATATATATATATATATATATATATATATATATATATATATATATATATATACGTAGGACCAAGTACGTAAACATGCCTGCTGTATACATACAAAGTACAGTAGTCTTGTATATATACATAAGCTGTAAAATGCAGTAATCTAAGACAAACTAAATCTCATCCACAATGAAAAGAATAATAATATAAAAATTAACTTGAATATTTATGATACAATCGTTGGACGGAGACAAAGTCCACTACCAACTATCTCAATAAAAAAAATGTACAAGAATCGATCCATAAAATGGCAAGACGAACCAAGCGCAATCATCCTCGAAAAAATAGCGATGATCACGGCTACGGCTAGAACACCTGCAGAAGACATGAACACACACCTGGAGAATAACCAGGTCCTCAGACGGACGTAGCAAGATACAGAAAGAACAAGCTAATATGAACTGTCAGAATAATAAAATAATATATATAAAAGACTATCCTAGATACAAATATGCAAAGGAGATTCTAACCGCCTAATGTGCAATTTAGAGGACAACTTTCATGCGCATGGGTGGAATTTTAGGCTATGTGTACGTAACTGGCATCCAGTCATCTGTATTCGGCCGTAACGTCCAAAACGTCAGAGGGTATCTACAAATATAAATCGCCACAGTTCCATCCGGAGACTGTGGTTTACCTGTTTGGAATCCCATATGCACTAGCGACTGTCCTTTTCCAATATTTTCCACACTGTTCAGGTCATGTCCATGGCTCATCCAGTTTTATAACTGCTTGAGTCTCTAAAACCCTAATCATAGCAGTTACGATCATCTACCGTCACACGACCTTAGAGATGGCCACTCCATAAGTCATGCCCCTAACAAAATGTCTCAAATCGTGTAGTGTGAGTGTCATGGTCCAAGGAGATATAAGGATATCCCCCAACAAGAAGGTAGTCCGCTACAACTAAGTTAACATACATATAGTAAAGTAAAACGACTAATAGAGTCACTTGTACCCAAGTGTGGCTTGGACGCGCAGTTTATAACAAAGGAAACTAACAATATGAAACAAAGTAAATAATACGGAATATAAATAATATGACAGTAAATTAGCAAGGTATACTTGCCTGATGGGTTGTCACTCCCCGCTCTCGCAGGAGCGATCGTCCTCGCTAAGGCGTGATGCCGCACGGGCCTAGGTTGCGCCCGTGCAAGGCTATGTCCAGAAACGGCCGATTTGAGCTAGGCCACAGAGTCGCACAGAGTGTCCCTATTTGCAGCGGAAAGTAAATGAACACAAATTTGAAACGAATTCAATCTCTTTATTGATATTCAAGAAGTTTACAAGCGGCGCTAGGCCGATATTACAAATCGCTCAAGCTCTCTCTCTCTAAAACATAAAAGGCGTGCCAAGTGGCTTACAACATGGAATGATTCATGCGATGTTCCGATACATTATATCCTGTATATGGTGCTCCAGCTCCTTGCAACGCTCCAAGGCTCCAGAGATAGCTCCGTGCCTTAGCACGTTCGAGGAAAGCTCCGCACCCGCCGGCGTCTCCTGCTTCCTGCAAGCAGACTGTGGGGTTATCAGTACATTGTTATGCACTGGTGGGGAGGCTAGCTCGCCCACAATGCTATCATTACCAAACATGTTTCATTTACTTTTGTGCATCTCTATCATTCATTGTCTTTCTAATCTTGCCTTAGGATCAATTTCATGGCATATGTCATAGCCTATCCCGTGTTGCCAAATTCAAGTGTCGCATGGAAATACATGCACGACTTATCCATACTTACCGTCCGGCCTTTCCTGTCCAAAGTAAACCAAGTTAGACAACAATTCATATGAAATAACATAATGTGATACTTGCAAACATTCAAGATCAAGGGCGTGTCCCTGCCTCGGGTCCTAGCGCGTCGTAGGTGTGTTCTTTAACTCATTTGTACGAAGTATTCATTATCATTTGGAGTGGTACATTTCAAGCTTATTCAGAAGGTGCTTTGTTCAGATTAACTTAGACTACTTTGATTTCAAAGCAAGGACTTGCACGTGGATCGCCACCAGCAAAGCCCACTTAATCTACATGCACCGGTCGTTGGCATCACAAGCCAATTTGGACATATTCTCCTTTGGTAATTTCTTACCTATCACTGTGTGCGGCTGGTTCACATCTGATAGTCTTTTGAAATTACCCCGCACTTACGTCTCCTGGGTGGCCAAGCCTCCCCCCCCAGTTAGCCCGTAAGCCCCTTTTGATTCCGCCTAGGCCGGCATATCCCCCCTTTGATAATGCCGCGGAATCCCTTTTCTTTACGGTCACATCATACGCCACCCCTCGCTCGTGCCGTTTGTCCACGACCATTTCCTATTAACTTGTCTTTTTAACTTAACGGCTGTCTCTGAGCCGTAGGCTAACCCTTAGCCTTAATGCGTTATCGACCAGGTTGGCGTCCGTGCAGCACGGGTAGCGAGCCCCGTTGCATGTGCCCGTCATACCTGTCGCTAACCATTTCCATCCTTCTTATCTTTTATTCATTCTTTCTTTCACTTGTTCCTTCATTCGTTGATTCATTCATTCACTTATTCGTTTACTCTTTCATTCATATATTACGCAACTCTTTGTGCGGGAGTCGCCTTGGCGACCCATCGGTCCCATAGCCTTTCAATGTTGCTATACTCTACTCGGAACGACTATATAGATAGTCTTTCCATTTTATTATTGTAACCCATTCATTGTTTCATTGTTGAATGCAAGCTTGTGCCTTAGCACGAGCGTGGAGCGCGGTGCGAGAGTTATCGTATTTTCTATGTTCCTTTCCATATTCTATGCAAGCATACAAGATGGAATTAATCCCTTAGCTAGGTGCGTTGGGTCATTTATTAGCATGTACATTATTATCGCCTAGCGATTCTCGTGATAGTGTCCGCATTGTTATGTGTCTAGGCTAAGCACAGACGAGTTCATCGGAGCCACCCACCTTAGCGATGTTCGCATCGGCCGAGCGATACTCCGAGCGCGTCTTTGATAGTCTAAGTCTGGATTCATCTTTGACGAGCCATTGTAAGTCTTGCATCGATTCGCATCGATACTTCATTGGGTCGACGCAACTCTTCGAGTCGACGGCTCGTTTGAGTCGTTACACTTGCCATTTGAATCGGCGTTCCGCTAGGGCGGAGCGGGTCATTACATAATACACCACTCAAAACAAGTTTCGTCCTCGAGACTTCTTGAGTACAGGTCATCGTACCATTCCTTAACTCGCATCGTCGTGTTTCTTAGGCAATCCCTATCGAACGGCTCTATCGTTCGATGACATCGAACCATGCTCGATACCCTCCAAGTTCCGTGTCGTATACGTTTGGTCGATTTTTATTGAATCATTTTTCATTCATTTTAGATTTGATGGTACTTATTCAATTGTCGTATTTCTCCGACTTGGTTGCTATTTTGACGTATCATTGGACTGAAACGGTCGTACGAGGTGCGTTGTATTTTATCAAACTCGAGAGTCGTAGGCTGAGGCAAACTCACTCACTCCTTCATGCGCATCTCAACATCCACTTGCAGCTGTATTCGAGTTTATCACATCGCTGAGTTTGGATCGTGCACATATTCAAGGCATCCCCCGAACACGTACATTTCAACCAAGCTTAGCGATTAGCGAAATCGGACAAGCTACTCGTGATAGTTTCGATTGGCCGATCGTTTTGCTAACTTCGATTTAAAACCGAACTAATGTGTGTATCACATATCGTTTATCTCGGTCCTCGAGATTATTCGATTCGCTTCTCAAGCGCTCTCGTCAATAAAATCAATACGATTTCTTCTTAGCGGGGTCGACCAAGTCTATGTAATTTTCGTCCGATTCAAGACCAAGTATTGCACCATCATCGAGTATTTTTTCCTATCAACGGTTCAATTCGTTATCCCAACTTTTACTTGCGCGTCATTAATTCCTATCATTCCTTTCGTTTTGGGGCCAATCCCGCCGTCGTTCACGCACTCCCAGTTCCCCGTCCTACTCTAAGTCTTGTTGCCCCAAGTCTATCGTCCGTCCAGACGATATTGTAAATGACATCGCATAGGTTCAATCACTCGGCATAGGGTCGTCCGCCTATCCGCTAGGTCAGCTCACAGGGTCATAGCTACAAGACAAATCCGTGGCTCATCGTGCAAGGTCGTTGCACGATGCTCACCCCAAATCCTATGGTCAAACCATTTGCTCGCTTGTACGAGAGTTTCTATCCAAGTTCGTTTTACTCAAATTTCTAAACATCGAGCATGATCACCTAATTCGCATCGAGACTTACGTTGCATATATTCAATTCCGTTCAATCACCAGTTCTAACCAATTTATGTATTCGATCATGAGGTCATCTAGCTCGACAATACATTGCGCTCCAATCTCACGCGAGTCCGATTATCTACGGCGGTTCATGAATCACCATGTAATGCTCCCGCGGAATAATCATTCTCATCGGGGCGTAACTCTTGTTTGAGTTTTAGACTAACCCATTCTCGATACGCGGATTGGACCTACTCAATCCTCAAGTTCAATCATCAAACACACTGATTCATTCCCGAGTCCACCTTCGTGTCAAACCACAAGTTGAAGCAATCAGATTGCCACGCCATCCAAGTTCAATCACTCCCGCTGTATAAATCACCATATCAGCGCTCACACGGAGTGATCATCATAATCCGGTGCGACGCATGTGCGAGGCTGGAGTTGCGCTCGCATAAGACAAGAATGTCAACGTTGTGGTTGTCAACAAAGCAAATCCAAGCATTCACATTTTCATCCAAGCCAAATCAATTCGACAGTCTGACCGTCATGCATTCAACTAGAAAATCCTCGAGCCAAATCTATCTTTTCCTCGACACATTTTTAACATCCCAAGTATAACATCCAACGGAACAATGACATTTACACGACCGTCATTCGCCGAGTCAGAGTGCCTTCGAGTTATCGCATATTGATCTTTGATATGCCTCAATACCATCGACGATATGCGTAACCTGACGATATTCCTTTGCAACCGATTTCGAGTCGTACGTTGATGCTGTTGTCCGAGTTGGATATTCTGTAATTTCCTTTTATATTCAAGATCAAGTTCGATCGCTATTCCTCAAGCTCGTTTCAAGATCGTTGTTCAAAACTCAAGTCACATTTCATTTGAATTAATCCCAAATCGTACACGCGATCCTCTAAGTTTCCTCGATCAAGACCATTCACTTTCATTCATCGTTCCGAATCATTTTCTAACTCGCGTTGTCCATTGACAAGTTATCCAAATGACATCTCATTCGGGACATCGAAGTCACGACCAACTAAGTGTGACTCGTTCTAGGGCTTTGCACGATCGCATCGCCTTGCCGACATACCCGTTCTATCCGTATATCCTTTAGTCTCGCTCAAACAATTTCTATAACGTCCATACACCACTCAGGGTTCGAGCCACTCGACTAGTCGTCGACACTCACTCTTATCCTTCTTCGAAGCTATCACATACACCACTCGGGTTCAAGCCATCCTATTTAGTCCTCAATTACGTTCGCGTCATGCGCTAAGACATCCTTTAGATTCGTTCGACGAATCTCTAGCGTAATCGCATCACGTCGCCTCGACGTACTAAGTCGTTCATACTATCCTCAAAATCCAATAAATCTTCCGTGCATGCCTAAGCGTTAGTTTGATAGCGTTCCTATTGATATACACTCTAAGTGTATCTCCGTTTCCGACCGAGCGGTACTTGATATCGCTCGCAACTCGATTGCACCAGAAGTCGAGGTGCGCGACACGCGGACTAAGTTGTGCCGCATAACCATCCCGTGCGGGCTATATTCAAGTTTGCACGCTCACTTGCTAATGTCGATGTAGGACTATTTGGGCATACATGCGACTTGCTAACTTAGCATGTGTTCTCTGTCGAGTCATGTTTAACATCGTTCGGCATAAAGGCCTTCGCCTATCGATCCCGTTCAACCGAGTACTTATACGAGCTTTTGAAAATATTAGACTTATTGTATGGAACATCCCAAGGCATAACGAGAGAGCGCACACTTCTTTTGTTTCCAACCGAGCTTTCAAAACTGAGAAAATCGAAATGAAGTCCAAGGACGTGAAGCCGTGCTCTGATACTAATCTGTCACGCCCCGCTCCCGCAGGAGCGATCGTCCTCGCTAAGACGTGATGCCGCACGGGCCTAGGTTGCGCCCGTGCAAGGCTATGTCCAGAAATAGCCGATTTGAGCTAGGCCACAGAGTCGCACAGAGTGTCCCCATTTGCAGCAGAAAGTAAATGAACACAAATTTGAAACGAATTCAATCTCTTTATTGATATTCAAGAAGTTTACAAGCGGCGCTAGGCCGATATTACAAATCGCTCAAGCTCTCTCTGTCTGAAACATAAAAGGCGTGCCAAGTGGCTTACAACATGGAATGATTCATGGCGATGTTCTGATACATTATGTCCTGTATATGGTGCTCCAGCTCCTTGCAACGCTCCAAGGCTCCAGAGATAGCTCCGCACCTTAGCACGTTCGAGGAAAGCTCCGCACCCGTCGGCGTCTCCTGCTTCCTGCAAGCAGACTGTAGGGTTATTAGTACATTGTTATGCACTAGTGGGGAGGCTAGCTCGTCCAGAATGCTATCATTACCAAACACGTTTCATTTACTTTTGTGCATCTCTATCATTTATTGTCTTTCTAATCTTGCCTTAGGATCAATTTCATGGCATATGTCATAGCCTATCCTGTGTTGCCAAATTCAAATATCGCATGGAAATACATGCGCGACTTACCCATACTTACCGTCCGGCCTTTCCTGTCCAAAGTAAACCAAGTTAGACAACAATTCATATGAAATAACATAATGTGATACTTGCAAACATTCAAGATCAAGGGCGTGTCCCTGCCTCGGGTCCTAGCGCGTCGTAGGCGTGTTCTTTAACTCATTTGTACGAAGTATTCATTATCATTTGGAGTGGTACATTTCAAGCTTATTCAGAAGGTGCTTTGTTCAGATTAACTTAGACTACTTTGATTTCAATGCAAGGACTTGCACGTGGATCGCCACCAGCAAAGCCCACTTAATCTACATGCACCGGTCGCTGGCATCACAAGCCAATTTGGACATATTCTCCTTTGGTAATTTCTCACCTATCACTGTGTGCGGCTGGTTCACATCTGATAGTCTTTTGAAATTATTCCGCACTTACGTCTCCTGGGTAGCCAAGCCCCCCCCCAGTTAGCCCGTAAGCCCCTTTTGATTCCGCCTAGGCCGGCATATCCCCCCTTTGATCATGCCGCGGAATCCCTTTTCTTTTCGGTCACAGCATACGCCACCCCTCGCTCGTGCCGTTTGTCCACGACCATTTCGTATTAACTTGTCTTTTAACTTAACGGCTGTCTCTGAGCCGTAGGCTAACCCTTAGCCTTAATGCGTTATCGACCAGGTTGGCGTCCGTGCAGCGCGGGTAGCGAGCCCCGTTGCACGTGCCCGTCATACCTGTCGCTAACCATTTCCATCCTTCTTATCTTTTATTCATTCTTTCTTTCACTTGTTCCTTCATTCGTTGATTCATTCATTCACTTATTCGTTTACTCTTTCATTCATACATTACGCAACTCCTTGTGCGGGAGTCGCCTTGGCGACCCATCGGTCCCATAGCCTTTCAATGTTGCTATACTCTACTCGGAACGACTATATAGATAGTCTTTCCATTTGATTGTTGTAACCCATTCATTATTTCATTGTTGAACGTAAGCTTGTGTTTTAGCACGAGCATGGAGCGCGGTGCGAGAGTTATCGTATTTTCCATGTTCCTTTCCATTTTTTATGCAAGCATACAAGATGGGATTAATTCCTTAGCAAGGTGCGTTGGGTCATTTATTAGCATGTACAGTATTATCGCCTAGCGATTCTCGTGATAGTGTCCGCATTGTTATGTGTCTAGGCTAAGCACAGACGGGTTCATCGAAGCCACCCACCTTAGCGATGTTCGCATCGGCCGAGCGATACTCCGAGCACGCCTTTGATAGTCTAAGTCTGGATTCATCTTTGACGAGCCATTGTAAGTCTTGCATTGATTCGCATCGATACTTCATCGGGTCGACGCAACTCTTCGAGTCGACGGCTCGTTTGAGTCGTTACACTTGCCGTTTGAATCGGCATTCCGCTAGGGCGGAGCGGGTCATTACATGGGTCGCCTGGTGAGCTGCCTGGTGTGGTACAATAAAGGTGGCACAAGATCGACTTCGATGTTATAACTACGCAAGGGAGTCTCTGTTGACGACACGGACAGTTTTATCGGGTCCAGGGCAGTCAAATTAGTTAGGGACGATATAAAGAAGTCTAAAATTGGCGAGAGAATAGGTTTAGTCATGGGCTAGAGGAAAAATCGAAAGAAGTGGAGAATAATATATATGTTTTTATAAAACTTTTCTTAATACTTGAATATAGTTTTATTTAGTAAAATAATCAAATTAATTACTTAAAAATCCAAAAATCTTTTTAGGAAAAAAACCCTCTAAGTTTTGACAAAATAATATTTCTAAGTAGGAAAACTATATTTTTAATAATAAAATACTTTTAGATAATTTTTTGAAAATACTTAGAAATTTATTCTATAATTTGGAACCTATATTTTTCTTATTCAAAATATTTTAGATAAGTACATAAAATCTATAAATTAAAAACAAAATTTTGTCAAAGTATATTTGATAAATATATATATATATATAAAAACTAAAGAAAATATTTTAGGTTAAAATTCAAATTTTAAAATTACCTAGATAGCTCTAACCAGTTTTACATATAGTTTAGAAAGTAATATGTAATTCTTAAAATAAATACTAATAATCATGATAACAAATTTTAATAATCTAATAATAAAAATGATAACAAGTATAGTAGACTTAATTACAATACTGATAAAAGTAGTAGTAATAATAATAATAATAATAATAATAATAATGATGATGATGATGATGATGATGATGATGATGATAGTAATAGTAATAGCAAACTTAGAAAAACAACACTTAATATAAAAAATAAAAAATAAAACCCCACATTCTCAACTGCTGCTCCTCTCATTGAAAGGAGGAGAGAGAGGAAAAAAAAGGGGAGGGGAGAGAGAAAGTTCGGGACGGGGATGACGCTGGTCTGCGGCGGCGGAGAACGGGGGTTCCGGCCGGTGGCGAGGTCGAGACGAGCGGGAGCGATGGTGTGGGAGGAGGAGGAGTAGGCCACGGCGGGCGGAGAACGGACGCGCGCGTCGGCGGTGGCCGGGGAAGAGGGTGGCTGCGGCGGAGAGAGGAGCGCCACCACGGCTCGGCGAGGGCGGCTCCGGGCAGAACGGCGAAGAGGGTTTCGCGGAGGGGCGCTGACGAGTAGGAGCTCGCCGGCGCAGATCCGGCGGAGGGTGGCGCATGCGCACTGCTCCGGGCGCGTTCTCGTGGTGGCATCGAGCTCGCCGGCGGAGGAAGCCGGTGGTGACACGGGCGGAAGGCTACGACGGTGATGGCGGGAAGCAGCGGTGCGCGCGCGGAGGGAGGCGGCGCACACGCGGGCAGTGGGCGGATCTGACGGAAGGCAGTACGGCGGTGCGACGACAAGAAGTCGAAGGTGAGTCTAGGGTTAGGGTTTTAATTTCTTCCTTCTTTGTTGGTGGTGGTAATTTTGACAGTGGTCCGGTGGTGGTTCTGCTGGCGATGGCTGGGTTGGTATTGGTGGCAAAGATGTGGGTGTTGTGATGGTGGTAGACGGGGCTGCCATTGGTGGTGGCCAGTTTGGTGGGGGTACTGGCGGTGGTTTGTGGCCATGGTGATGAGGTGGTGGAGGCGATGGTGTTTGCAGCCAGGTGGATAGAGGCATGATGACTGACCATCGGCCGAAGAAGGCCAGGCAGGCAGGGTTGGGTTCTATGGGAAGGAAGGGGGTTGTGGTGATGCTGGTGATGGTTTGGGAGTTGGCGGTGACGGGGATAGTCGGCAGCGAGGGCGGGTAAGGAAGGTGAAGTTTGGTGGCAGGACAGGGGGTCAATGACGAAAAATTAGAGCTAGGGTTAGGGTTAGAGAATTAGGGATCAAAAATTAGGGCTTAGGGATTTGGAAATTTGGTCATGTCCGGTGTGTCGGATACGACGAGGAATATGTATTTGTAATAAAAATAGTGGAAGTAATAGATGGACAAGGACACGATGCATTCACGGTTGACTTTGAGGAATAATTGTGGAATAATAATGTGGATGAGTACCTCTCCTTATATAGGAGGTGGGAATTTCCAGTTGGATAAGGATTATGATTAGGTTAAATCCCCGTTAGATAAATCCATTATTAACTTAAATAAATTTAAACCCATCAAATCCAAATTCAACTTAAATCCAAATAAATCCCCTCTTTAGTTTAAAATCGAAAAAGATAAATCCAATTTAAATTACCATAATAGTTAAACATTAAATGAAGCAAATTTGAATTTTTTTTTTGAAATAATAATAAAATAATTAATAAATAATTTCGAAAATCTCAAAATAAAATATTTAAATGTTTGATACGCCTTTTAAAAAATAAATAAAATAAATATAATTTATTTTCGAAAAAATAAAATACACATGTAATTATTTTCATGTACTCTCTCATATGAAAGAATATTTACATAAATATTATTTTTGAAATTAATATCCATATTTGTATAAAATAATTTTTTTATAAGAAACTAACACATATATTTTGGCAAAGGTCTGGTATGACACATAAAATGAATAAAATGCCTTACGATATACGTATGTAGAAGAAATATTTATTCAGCTATATTTATTGAAAGCTTATAATAAAATAGATTAGTAATTGATTAAATATTCGTATCACACATTTGTACTCGTCGTACAATACCAAAATAATAATCACTACCAAAATAAATTTAAAAAAAATATTAGTAAAAATTTAGGGGGGTTTACAATATATATATATATATATATATATATATATATATATATATATATATATATATATATATATATATATATATATATATATATATATATTGTCAGATCCCTATTTTTGGAAATAGGTATATGACTGTATTTCGACCGTATTTCGTATTTTAGAGGATTTTAATTTTTGGAGTGTATTTGAAATTTTTATTATTTTATTGGAGGTGATTTTGCCCTCATTAATTATTTGTTATTAATTAATTTCTTGATTCTAATCTACCTCTTTTCACAAATATCTACCTAACCCCTCTCTCATTCTCTCTCTTCCTCACTCTCCTTCCAGGAGAAGCTTCTCCTCTCACTCTCTCTCCCGACCATCTCTCCTTACCCCCAGCCCTCTTTCTTCTCCCTCAGCTCTCGTCCTCCTCCCTCTCGGCCTCCTTCCCATGGCCACGACCGCCACCTCCATCCGCCACCCTCGTCGAGGTCGCCCCGTCTCCAGCCCTCACCATCGACCTCGACCACCACCATCACCTCCAGCCCGGCCTCCCGTCACCCCCGTGACCGCCGCTACCATCATCGTCATCTTCAGCCACCATCACCTCCGCCACTCCCCCGTGGGCCACCGGCATCACCGCCCTCTCCTTCACCGACGGCTCCTACCACCTCTCCTTCCCTCTCTTGTCTCCTCAGTCGCCGGCGAGCCGCTTCGACCTGGCGGAGCTCCCCGATGGCGACCAGCGCCCTTCCGCCCCTTCATCTCCCCTTCGGCCGTCGTACTGCCTGCTGCCGTCGCGAGCGCCGCCGCCGCTGCCGTCCTTCCTCCGCCGCTGGGAGCCCTGACCCGACCTGGCAGAGGCCCGGTGAGTTCCTCCGGCCTTTCCTTCTCTCTGTCCTTCCTCCGACCGGCGGGCTGAGCCCCGCGCACAGGCGACAGCTTCTCTGCCTCCTTCATCTTCTCCACCGTCGTGGCTCCACCGTGAGCGCTGTGTGCTAGCCTCGAGCGCCGGGATGCCCTTGGGCCCCACGCTGCGTGCCTCGATGTGCGTGCACCCTCGAGCAGTGTGCTGCCTCGGGTATCGCACCCTAGATTCGTATGCCTCTTCGTCCTCCGTGCTTCTCGGGATGCGTGTACCTCGATTTGTGTGCCGTCTTATTTCTTGTGCCATCTCGATCCACGTGCTGTCTAGGGCAGTGGAACGCCTCGAGCCCCACACTGTCTCGGGCAACGTGCCATCTCGGTTTGCGTACCGTCTCATTTTTTGTACCTCGGCCTTTGTGTCTTTCTTAATTTTCGTTCCGTATCGATTCGTGTGCATGCATCAATTTGCATGACTACCTCAGTTTGTATACCGCATTGGACTCCGCATCGCATCGATTTGTGTGCGCACTTCGATTTGTGTGCCGTATCGATTTACGTGCTCCTTGGACTTTGGGTTATTTCGATTTACGTGCTCGCCTCGATTTGCGTGTCGCGTGATTCGTGGACCATTCTGATGTTCATGATTTTCTCGATCTATATACACGTCTCGATTTACGTACACGTGTTTCCCGTTTATCTCGATATTCGTGCCATCTCGATTCTCGTATGCGTCTCGATATGCGTGCACGTCTCGGTTTACGTGTCCGTATCGATCAGCGTACCTCGGTTTCCGTGTCCGATCCTGTACTACTTGCAGGACCCGCACGGTATAGCCATCTGCTATCTCTTATAATTATTCTATTATTTTATTATTTGATGCTGATGACTATTTATTATGTGTTCTGAGGATCTCAATTGGCGTGCTAGCTTGGATCGCGACAGCCGAAGACTTGCTTACCTAGCCGAGCCCTCTAGGCAAGTATCCCTTGCTCATCGACGGCTCTTGCCATCTCTCCTGGATTTTATTGTATTTAACTTTTTGTAAATTGTATAACCATGAGTAGTGTAGCTTAGCAGTAGAACTGCCATGATAACCTAGACTAGCTTGGTCCGATACTGGGATAGACCGTATCGGACGACTCGGATGGGTCATCCACACCTTCGAGGACACGAACACGACTCACTTGTACGAATTGTCCCCATATGCCCTGTGTCTGACTCGCGGTCGGGTAACGGCTTTGGCTAACTTCACCTGTGGCGGTGATTGTACTTGGGTTAGGAATTTATGGACATGTGTTATGGTACGCCCTACGAGGCAGTTATTTTATTATTATGCATGTTGGCTTGGCTCCCAGTACGCATTGTAGCGCTGCTGGAGGCCGTAACTTAGTGGTCTCGGGTTCGATTGGTTTCCAGTACGCATCGTAGTGCTACTGGAGGCTGAGACTTAGTGTTCTCGGCTATCGATTTATTTCCAGTACGCATCGTAGTGCTGCTGGTAGCTGAAACTTAGTGTTCTTAGCCTGCGATTCTGCGATTCTGTGGCGGGTTGCACCGAGTATTTTAGCTCCTATTCGTAGGGTGCTCCCATCCAGATTATAAAGGAGACTCTGCCGGATTTTTCCAGAATTCTCGGTTGGGAATTTGGTTTTAAGGATTGGACAGAACCATTCCTTTGGTTTGCGGGACTGAACCCATGCATGTTCTTCTTGGTATAGCATCCTTGATCTCATTGCCTGCTAGGTAGACTCCCGACTAGATTAGTCGCCTAACGTCTTGACCTGTCTTGTCCGCCAGATTGTGTAAGAAGAGCGGTTCTACTCGGGTGAAGGTCTGCAACCCTGGTCCTTGTTTGGTTTAAGGGTTGTGGATCTGATCCAGAGTGGTTCACGCAATCCTTGCCTTTTCGACGGTATCACCCATTGGACTCTTGACCCGTGACCCTTCATTTAGATGGTGTTCCAGTTTAGTTTGTTATCCTATTGTCTGTCCTGTCCGCCGGATTATGTAAGAAGAGCGATTCTACTCGGGTAAAGGTCTGCAATCCTGGTCCTTGTTTGGTTTAAGGGTTGTGGATCTGATCCAGAGTGGTTCACACAATCCTTGCCATCTTCCAACGGTATTGATTAGTGTTGACCCATGTGTTAGGATTATGATCTTAATCGAGGATTGACTATGAGGAGATATGATATTGAGATAGTGATAATGGTAGACTAAGTGGATTCTTAGATAGTGTTGCTAGTTCTTTGGTGATGTTCTAATTTGATCAGATATGTCTTTGAGGACTTTTGGATTTTGATATTGGTACGAGTGTCTCGCGGAACGAATAGAATATCGAGGGTATTATTATATGATTTTTACTCGACTTCCCAAACGTCCAAAACTGGGTACCTTTGTGTATTCCGGTAGTTGGGAAACCTGGTTTGATTGCTGTCTTGGTAGTTAAGGGGCTTGTTTTCTAGTGTCTTGTGATCATTGACTTGGAGGATTCTTGTGAGTCAGAGGGCCTAGCATTGTTAGGGGGATGAGCTTGGTATTTGGTGGTTGTCTTTATTGACGTGATATTCACTCCATCATAGATGGGAGACTCTTGCTAGATTGATCTGGTAGATGGATCGACTTGATGATTGGAGCTGTAGGCTCCCATATATGCTTGAGATGTTATTATAGTAGAGGTTCTGGTCTTGTACTTGACCTGATATCCATGCCATGATGTGGACAGATGACTTCTTGTGACTGATAGATTTGTCCTTATCCCAGACCTGACTATCTGTATCCGTGCTATAATTTTAGTTACCCTTTTAGGTACTGGCCCTGACCTTGCACTGCGGTGCCCTTTGTCTATTGGCACTTTGAGGTGCTACTTCCATGATTATATGGTATTGCGATGCCATCTTGATATTCTAGCCATATTATATGATTACCTGCACGGATATCTGGTAGTTGGCCTATAGTCTTAGCGTGGTTAGGATTGCTTGCTTGTTTGTTGTATAACACTAAGGATGGATCACAACTGAGACTATAGGTGCCGAGGTTGATTCTTACTTAGCGTTCTCGTACTGAGGTACGACATCTAGGAGGATGATCAGGTGACCACGACATGTGATTCCGGATAAATGTATGTTTAATCTAGGCAACTCAAACTGGTAGAAGCATTGGGGGGGGAGAACAGAATCCCGAGATCGTGCATTACCAGCCTTATCCCAGACATTAGTCATGACCTGCAGGCTGGCCGCCACGGATATTGTTACCATTCGTACTAATAGATGACAATATCTGACTACTTATGTACTATACATTATATACATGGCATGCTCGGCACGGTAGCCTTACGAGGGACCGGTGGTGACATGTAAAGCCCGGTGGCCTTACGAGGGATCGGTGCTCTTCTTACATGCTATACTTGGCCTCGCTAGTCCTGCTGGGACGGTTCGATCTGAGGATTCCTATATTGCATTGTTGGGGTAACCCAACCTGCACATAGACAGCCGTAGGCATTTGAGTGGCCACTTATTTATATAATTGTTTGGCTTATTGCTTGCTAAGCTGGTTGACACGTAATGCTGTCCCGGCGCAATAATTTATTCCTTTGTTCTTGCTTGATGTAGGGATGGGTTACTATTCCGATGACAGACTACGAGTTCTAGTTGGCGATGCAAGCATTAGTGGATGTTAGGATGACTGTGATGATCGTTGGTTACTTACGTATTAGTAGTTGGATTGCTGCCTTATATTTTGTGATCGTGCGTTGGTACCGCACGATCCTTTACCCTCATTACTGTTGTTAATACGTGCTATTTCTGTCACATTTTATCATACTGATTTTCTTCGCCCGTCCTTGAGCCTTCCTTTCTGGTACTTGCTACGGTTGGCCTGACCAACCCTGGATTGTTCCCAGATTGCCTGTGACCGACCCTGTGGATCTTCCAGACTCGACTTGGAGGATGTGCTTCAGTTCTCGACCATGCTAGGAACTGTGGGAAGGTATACTAGTCTACATTATTATTCTGTACTGTAAATTTTCTGATTATCATATGAGTATTCCCTGCTTTCTATATGATTATCTCTCTTGATGTTGTTTCATTGTGATTTTCCTGTGGACATGAGATCGGATTTAGGCCATAGATTGATTGCATGCTAGGATACCTAGCAAGACTTGACAGCCGTCATCGCCGTATAGCGTGTTCGTACCTTATACGGTGTAGTTAGCCTACGTCCGTTCCCGTATTTTGGTACTGGGGCGTGACATGGTTTTAGTGGTAGCCCATGCAGGTCTCGTTTTGAGATTTTTTTGGGTATCACATGATTATTGATCTCAGTCCACTATTTCTTGGTATTCCCACTTGTTACATTTGTCCTTCGCTCTCTTGAACCTGTGAACTGGTCCTCATCTCTACTTGGACCTATCTTGCTTGGCCATGTCTTATTCGTGTTATCTACCTCTGATCCTTATTTGATAGATATGATCCTATAGTTGGTCAAGTCGATCACCTTATTTGATGAGATGTTATCTCCATCATTTGGGTTACATGATTATTTATCTTGGGTTCTGTACTCTCTATCGGTATTTTGCCTTGTTTGATTTTCTGTTATCCATTTCGTGCGTTGACTTCGTATTGACTTAATATTATTATCGCCCTCTTCGAGCGTTGGCTGGATTGCTGCAGGATGAAGATTTCATCAGGACTCTGAGATTGGATATTTTAACATTTGTTGAGTATCCAAGGGATATTCTTGTATCGATTCGGCTTCCTTGATTCCGGACAGTTCCGCACTCATGATTATCTATTTCAGATATTATTTTTATAAATATAATTGCTATACATTATATTTTGATATGGATGCTTGGTTTGGAGTATTTTTCTACGGATATGGAGTATTTTCCTAGAAAAGCTATCTTGTGGTTATTATTGAATATATTTTTGGATGTGTGTTACGATTCACCTGGATTTTGGATTTTGATGGTTTTCTAGGACTCGTTATATTGTTAGAGATTTTGTGATTTTAGTGATTCAGATATTAGGGTTATGGATTTGATTCGTTTTGGGTATTTGTCAAGAGTACCGGGTGACCCTAGTATACCTTGACGGCGTGATAACGAAAGTTGCAGTCGCTCGATTATAGTATCATGGTGAATCTTTTGCAGCCATTCCGGATGGCGTGGCAAAGAATGACCATGGCACACATTTTTCGGATATTAGGAAACTACGGTCATCGGTTCGAGACATATATCCTGTATTTTATGATTTTATGCGAATTTATTATTTTTCTGTATGCAGTTGGGATTTTACGTTTTCTGACATTGTTTTCGACATTCTATACTTGTTTTGATTTATGGGGTTATTTCGTGTATGCGAGACCTTGATTTTCGAGATTCTTTCGATGTTTTCGATTTACCTTGCGAGTTGATTTATTTAAGCTAGACCTTGTTCTCTTTGATGTTTTCATATTGAGATTTTGTTCTTTTCTTATTGTATTACTTGATTTCTATAAGGTGAGTAGAGTTTTCATGGCAGATATATATGTACTAGTTTTGAAAACCCTATTTTGATAATTCTGTAATTTTGAAGACAAAATTTTTGTAAGGTGGGTAGGATGTCAGACCCCTATTTTTGGAAATAGGTATATGACTGTATTTCGACTGTATTTCGTATTTTGGAGGATTTTAATTTTTGGGGTGTATTTGAAATTTTTATTATTTTATTGGAGGTGATTTTGCCCTCATTAATTATTTGTTATTAATTAATTTCTTGATTCTAATCTACCCCTTTTCACAAATATCTACCTAACCCCTCTCTCATTCTCTCTCTTCCTCACTCTCCTTCCACGAGAAGTTTCTCCTCTCACTCTCTCTCCCGACCATCTCTCCTCACCCCCAGCCCTCTCTCTCCTCCCTCAGCTCTCCTCCTCCTCCCTCTCGGCCTCCTCCCCATGGTCGCGACCGCCACGTCCATCCGCCACCCTCGCCGAGGTTGCCCCGTCTCCAGCCCTCACCATCGACCTCGGCCACCACCATCACCTCCAGCCCGACCGCCCGTCACTCCCGCGACCGCCGCCACCATCATCGTCACCTTCAGCCACCATCACCTCTGCCACTCCCCCGTGGGCCACTGGCATCACCGCCCTCTCCTTCACCGATGGCTCCTACCACCTCTCCTTCCCTCTCTTGTCTCCTCAGTCGCCGGCGAGCCGCCTCGACCTGGCGGAGCTCCCCGATGGTGACCAGCGCCCCTCCGCCCCTTCATCTCCCCTTCGGCCGCTACGCTGCCTGCTGCCGTCGCGAGCGCTGCCGCCGCTGCCGTCCTCCCTCCGTCGCTGGGAGCCCCGACCCGACCTGGCCGAGCCCCGGTGAGTTCCTCCGGCCTTCCATTCTCTCTGTCCTTCCTCCTGCCGGCGGACTGAGCCCCGCGCACAGGCGACAGCTTCTCCGTCTCCTTCCTCTTCTCCACCGCCGTGGTTCCGCCGTGAGCGCTGTGTGCTAGCCTCGAGCGGCAGGACGCCCTTGGGCTCCGTGCTGCTCGGGCAGTGTGCAGCCTCGAGCTTTGCACCGTCCCTCGGCTGTGTGTCTCGATGTGCGTGCACCCTCGAGCAGTATGCTGCTTCGGGCATCGTACCCTAGATTCGTGTGCCTCTTCGTCCTCCGTGCTTCTCGGGACGCGTGTACCTCGATTTGTGTGCCGTCTTGTTTCTTGTGCCATCCTGATCCACGTGCTGCCTAGGGCAGCGGGATGCCTCGAGCCCCGCACTGCCTCGGGCAACGTGCCATCTCGGTTTGTGCACCGTCTCATTTTTTGTGCCTCGGCCTTTGTGCCTTTCTTGATTTTTATGCCACATTGATTCGCGTGTATGCATCGATTTACATGACCGTCTCGGTTTGTGTGCCGTATTGGACTGCACCGTATCGATTTGCGTGCGTACCTTAATTTGTGTGCCGTATCGATTTATGTGCTCCTTGGACTTTGGGTCGTTTTGATTTACGTACTCGCCTCGATTTACGTGTCGTATGATTCGT
Source organism: Iris pallida (assembly GCA_029216955.1). Lineage (NCBI taxonomy): Eukaryota > Viridiplantae > Streptophyta > Magnoliopsida > Asparagales > Iridaceae > Iris > Iris pallida. The sequence continues at coordinate 7,578,885 of JANAVB010041618.1, read as the reverse complement.
GGACCATTCTGATATTCGTGATTTTCTTGATCTATGTACACGTCTCGATTTACGTGCACGTGTTTCCCGTTCATCTCGATATTCGTGCTATCTCGATTCTCGTACGCGTCTCGATATGCGTGTATGTCTCGATTTACGTATCTGTATCGATCCGTGTACCTCGGTTTCCGTGCCCGATCCCTTTACTGCTTGCGGGACCCGTACGGTATAGCCTTCTGCCATCTCTTGTAATTATTCTATTATTTTATTATTTGGTGCTGATGACTATTTATTGTGTGTTTTGAGGATCTCGATTGGTGTGCTATCTTGGATCGCGACTGCCGAAGACTTGCTTACCTAGACGAACCCTCTAGGTAAGTATCCCTTGCTCATCGGCGGCTCTTGCCATCTCTCCTGGATTTTATTGTATTTAACTTATTGTAAATTGTGTAACCATGAGTAGTGTAGCTTAGCAATAAAATTGCCATGATAACCTAGACTAGCTTGGTCCGATACTGGAATAGACCGTATCGGATGACTCGGATGGGTCATCCACACCTCCGAGGACACGAGCACGACTCACTTGTACGGATTGTCCCCATATGCCTTGTGTCCGACTCGCGGTCGGGTAACGGCTTTGGCTAACTTTACCTGTGGCGGTGATTGTGCTTGGGTTAGGGATTTATGGACATGTGTTGTGGTGCGCCCTGCGAGGCGGTTATTTTATTATTATGCATGTTGGCTTGGTGTCCAGTACGCATTGTAGCGCTGCTGGAGGCCGGGACTTAGTGGTCTCGGGTTCGATTGGTTTTCAGTACGCATTGTAGTGCTACTGGAGGCCGAGACTTAGTGTTCTCGGCTATCGATTTGTTCACAGTACGCATCGTAGTGCTGCTGGTAGCTGAGGCTTAGTGTTCTCAGCCTACAATTCTGCGATTCTGCGGCGGGTTGTGCTGAGTATTTTAGCCCCTATTTGTAGGGTGCTCCCATCCAGATTACAAAGGAGACTCTGCCGGATTTTTCCAGAATTCCCGGTTGGGAATTTGGTTCGAAGGATTGGGCAGAACCATTCCTTTGGTTTACGGGACTGAACTCATGTATGTTCTTCTTGGTATAGCATCCCTGATCTCATTGCCTGCTAGGTAGACTCCCGACTAGATTAGTTGCCTAGCGTCTTGACCTGTTTTGTCCGCCGGATTGTGTAAGGAGAGCGGTTCTACTCGGGTGAAGGTCTGCAACCCTGGTCCTTATTTGGTTTAAGGGTTGTGGATCTGATCCAGAGTGGTTCACGCAATTCTTGCCTTTTCGACGGTATCACCCATTGGACTCTTGACCCGTGACCCTTCTTTTAGATGGTGTTCCAGTTTAGTTTGTTATCCCATTGTCTGTCCTGTCCGTCGGATTGTGTAAGAAGAGCGGTTCTACTCAGGTGAAGGTCTGCAACCCTGGTCCTTGTTTGGTTTAAGGGTTGTGGATCTGATCCAGAGTGGTTCACACAATCCTTGCCATCTTTCGACGGTGTTGATTAGTGTTGACCCATGTGTTGGGATTATGATCTTAATCGAGGATTGACTATGAGGAGATATGATATTGAGATAGTGATAATGGTAGACTAAGTGGATTCTTAGATAGTGTTGCTAGTTCTTTGGTGATGTTCTAATTTGATCAGATATGTCTTTGAGGACTTTTGGATTTTGATATTGGTGCGAGTGTCTCGCGGAACGAATAAAATATCGAGGGTATTACTATATGATTTTTACTCGACTTCCTAAACGTCCAAAACTGGGTACCTTTGTGTATTCCGGTAGTTGGGGAACCTGGTTTGATTGCTATGTCTTGGTTGTTGAGGGGCTTGTTTTCTAGTGGCTTGTGATCATTGACTTGGAGGATTCTTGTGAGTCAGAGGGCCTAGCATTGTTAGGGGGATGAGCTAGGTATTTGGTGGTTGTCTTTATTGACGTGATATTCACTCCATCATGGATGGGAGACTCTTGCTAGATTGATCTGGTGGATGGACCGACTTGATGATTGGAGCTGTAGGCTCCCATATATGCTTGAGATGTTATTATAGTAGAGGTTCTGGTCTTGTACTTGACCTGATATCCATGCCACGATGTGGGCAGATGACTTCTTGTGACTGACAGATTTGTCTTTGTGCCAGACCCGACTACCTGTATCCGTTCTATAATTCCAGTTACCCTTTGAGGTACTGGCCCTGACCTTGCACTGCGGTGCCCTTTGTCTATTGGCACTTTGAGGTGCTACTTCCATGATTATATGGTATTGCGACGCCATTTTGATATTCTAGCTATATTATATGATTACCTGTACGGGTATCTGGTAGTTGGCCTATAGTCTTAGCGTGGTTAGGATTGCTTGCATGCTTGTTGCATAACACTAAGGATGGATCACAACTGGGACTATAGGTGCCGATGTTGATTCTTACTTAGCGTTCTCGTACTGAAGTGCGACATCTAGGAGGATGATCATGTGACCACGGCATATGATTCCGGATAAATGTATGTTTAATCTAGGCAACTTAAACTGGTAGAAGCATTGGGGGGGAACGGAATCCCGAGATCGTGCATTACCAGCCTTATCCCAGACATTAGTCATGACCTGCAGGCTGGCCGCCACGGATATTGTTATTCAAACTAGTGGATGGCAATATCCGGCTACTTATGTACTATACATTATATACATGGCATGTTCAGTACGGTAGCCTTACGAGGGACCGGTGGTGACATACAAAGCCCGGTGGCCTTACGAGGGATCGGTGCTCCACTTACATGTTATGCTTGGCCTCGCTAGCCCTGCTGGGACGGCACGATCTGAGGATTCCTATATTGCATTGTTGGGGTAACCCAACCTCCACATAGACAGCCGTAGGCATTTGAGTGGCCGCTTATTTATATAATTGTTTGGCTTGTTGCTTGCTAATCTGGCTGACACTAATGCTGTCCCGGCGCAGTAATTCATTCCCTTGTTCTTATTTGATGTAGGGATGGGTTACTGTTCCGATGACAGACTACGAGTTCCAATTGGCGATGCAAGCATTAGTGGATGTTAGGATGACTGTGATGATCGTTGGTTACTTACGTATTAGTAGTTGGATTGCTGCCTTATATTCTGTAATCGTGCGTTGGTACCACACGATCCTTTACCCTCATTACTGCTGTTCATACGTGCTATTTCTGTCACATTTTATCATGCTGGTTTTCTTCGCCCGTCCTTGAGCCTTCCTTTCTGGTACTTGCTATGGTTGGCCTGACCAACCCTGGATTGTTCCCAGATTGCCTGTGACCGACCCTGTGGATCTTCCAGACTCGACTTGGAGGATGTGCTTCAGTTCCCGACCATGCTAAGAACTGTGGGAAGGTATACTAGTCTACATTATTATTCTGTACTGTGGATTTTCTGATTATCATATGAGTATTCCCCGCTTTCCATATGATTATCTCTCTTGATGTTATTTCAATGTGATTTGCCTGTGGACATGAGATCGGATTTAGGCCATAGATTGATTGCATGCTAGGATACCCAGCAAGACTTGACAGCCGTCATCGCCGTATAGCGTGTTCGTACCTTATACGGTGTAGCTGGCCTACGTCCGTCCCCGTATTTCGGAACTGGGGCATGACATATATATATTATATATATATTAATCGGGAAGATGGGCTTCTTCGGCCCGATCTCGGTTGGAGTTATTGACGATCGTCATCTTCTTCTCAGGCCCTGCCAGGAAGCGGACTACGTTCGACTCCGGTCCAAGAAGGTATGGACATTGGCGTAGGCCGACATGAAAGTAATCAGGTGGTCACCGGACTTTGTCCCAAAGCGGGCACCCGCGGTGGTGCCGCTCTGGGTGGCCCTCCCCGGGCTTCCTATCGCGCTCTTCGCCAAGGAGCCCTATTACTTCTTGTGTAGTATGTCGGCTGCCCGATCATGGTGGACCACGCCACGGAGGTCGTCTCACGTCCTAGCTGCACTCGGGTGCTCTTCGACGTCGACCTGCGCTGCCCCACCCCCTTCTGGATTCTCATTAACTTACCAGACTTTGGCAGCATCTGGCAAGACTTGGTGATCGAACATCGCCCGGAGGTGTGCAGCTTCTGCCTCCTTCCCGGGCGTACGACCGGGCGGTGCTCCGAGCCCGCAGCCGATCCGCTTTTCGACCCTGCGGGCCCCTCCAGACGTCATCGTCGACCCTTTGGTCGTTGCCGCTGGGATGTCCGCTTTGGAAGTCGATCGGTTCGCGGGTACCGCCATCGACGCGCCAGCGGTGTCACCGAGTGCGCCCTCGGGCGGCAGGTTCCTCTCAGGGAGGAAGGGCGGTGATGCGTCATCGGAGGCGGTGTTGGAGGAGCCGATACCGCAGATCACTATCGGGGCAGTGGCGAAGAGTACCCCGGCATTAGGCTCCTCCACCGCCAGCGTGCTCGTCAGCTCGTCGACTCCCCCTTCTGATAGTCCCCTTGGGATTGGTCTCAAGGCGATTCGAGACGCTCCGCTCTATCTTCGTACCTACTATGAGCGGATCGCAGCGGCGTACTCTCTTGAGACTGCCATCCTGGAGCTCGATCTCAATCGACGCTTGCCAGCATCGGACTTCCCTGCCAGGTTGTTGGGGGTCGAGCTTGCGATTGATGTGGCTTAAGGCATCCAGAACAGCGACCACACCACCCCTGAGGCCTACCTGGCGGCCAATCAGAGAGATACCTTCGCGACATCCTTTCGAGTGCTCGCTGCAGACTCCCTGGCTCCGTCGTAGCCCTTCGCGGTGAGGATCCCCTACTGATCCTCACCGTCGCCAATTCACGCCCCCTCTTCCGCTCCCCCCGCCCCTTTTGTTCCCCCCATTCCCCGGTCTGTCGGGCTGGGTTGTCCGTGTCTATTAGGATTTTGGCGCTCTGAGCGCACTTGTAAGCTTAGGCTTCCTTGTGATGAATAAAATAGGGTTTTATATATATATATATATAAAATGTATATATATATATATATATATATATATATATATATATATATATATATATATATATATATATATATATATATATATATATATATATATATATATGTTGTATTTTAATATATAAAAATTTACATGTTATTTTATAGTCAATAAATATTATTGTTATGTCTATTTTACTGCATTAAAATATTATTATATTATTTTAATATGCACATATATCTATATATTTAATTTTGTATTCTTATGTATTCTTTTAATTATGGCCATTTGAGTCTAGACCTAGCATGGATTTTGTGGACTTAAATGAGTCTAAATACATTCAAGGTCTGTACGAGTCATATCGGCCTTGATTCATGGCCTTGGGTCCCGTATCTGGACTTCGGTTCAATTTCGTATACGTGGATAAATATATTAAATAATTAATTATATATTTTCAGAAACTGTATCCTGCTATTTTTGAATTTGTAGACAGTATATAAATGCTGTAGAAATCTGGGAAAAATTGTATTTAAATACTATGTTAATTTATCTAATTTAATATAATTTTTTCAGGATTTAATTTTTATATTTTCCATTTTATAGAAATAGGAAAACAGAACTCATTTTCAAAGTATTTATGTTTACTGATTTTTAATAAATATCTATATTAGTTTATAAATTCCAGAAAAATTAGTATAAATTTCTATACTTAACAAGGATCACTTTGGTACTTTATTTTATATGTATTTGAGCTTTTTGCCTATCTTAATAATTGTTGGAACACAGTGTACAACCTAATTTATTAATTAAATAATTATGTCTTGTGAAGTTATGTGTGATTTTGGGATATTTTAGTATTGGGACTTTACTCCACCTTAGTATAGAAACCCTAAAAAGTTGGTTTAGGTATTGTGTCACCCCACATTGGTCTCATATGCTAAAGTCATCATTTGGCTAGTGTCCAGTTAGAAAGTCGTGTCACACCACTAGTGTCCTAGTATTAAGCTTAGTATAAAACACTAAGATTGTATATCCTTTTTGACAGTGATAGGACATCGGATACCTATAGCTTCGTATTTATACCCATGCTTTGCACAAGACAAGTACCCCTACAAACTTTATTTTCTGCATAAACTGTGAATGAATCATATTAAAATACTGTTTCTTGAACTGCAAGTCATATCTTCACATGCTTTATACTGTTCTCAGTACCTACCATGCTTTACAATGCTCTCAGTATCACTCACATGTTATAACTTGGGTTATGGAGAAACTGATAGCTGAGTACGTAATCATGCCCCTTCTCCCGTACGTATGTACCGAGCAAGGTCGTATTTTATATGCATACCTTATCGTAGGCCATTATCCCACATTTCTGTACGTATGTACACCTATGCTTATACACTTGTACGTATGTACATTTTATTACATATAGACTTGTACACTGGTATATTTTATACCCATTGACGATCACGTATCTGCTCCAGTTTTAAATATTACATGTACATCTGTCGCCATGACAAATGTATCCTTGACATGATAGATTGTGATATGCCATGATTTTCTATTATTACATCTCTGTTCATTCCATGCTCCGTATTTTAGTTTGTAGAATCAGTACTTGCTCTCGTCCTGACAGAATAACGTTGTAGGTATACTTACCGAGGAGGAGTTGCTATGTGATTCCTATTATGGGGTCACCATTGAGGATCAGGCTTTACCCCACGAGGATGTACCTGCGGGGAAACTCGTATAGTTTGTCATTTTAGTTGCTCTGGACCTTAAGAGCAGGACTGTTTAGACTATGTATTTTGATACTGGACCTGTATCCAGTTTTACATTTTGGCTATGTATTTTGAACATATTCGTATGCTAGATAATTTTGTGTTTGTGATGATTTCTTCAATATGACAAATGGAACTGTTAGCACACTTTGATCTTTTACTGTTTACTTTTAAAAGAGCAGCTTACTACGTTATAACTCAAGCGTAGGCTGGACATACCTTCAATCCGTCCCAACAATTTGGGTAGCGGGTCATGACATGTTTTTAGTGGTGGCCCATGCAGGTCCTTGACTAAGTTGTTTGGTTACGTCATTATACCAAGCATGCCTACAATTAGGAATTTAAGGTAACTAGATAACACTAGGAATAACATTTAGAACACCTAGAGGATTACTAGGATTGCAACATAGGAAACTCATCGCAGCATATGACCGTTATTATAAATTAAATTTTTTTGTTTATTTGTTTGTGATCGTTTACTTAAAGAGTTCTTATAGTTCTTTTATTTTCTATTAGATGGTGCTCACACGCTCATCCCATTATGCCACACCTGAAAATTGTATACTTCCTATCTAGCCGGTCGACTAGTTGACCGGAGCACTTCCACCTCCACCTACCATACATCCCACTCCACAAATCTACCAACCCAGATGCCTTCACCACCTCCTACATTACAGTCCCAGTAGGACCAGATGATTCTACCACCACCTGTTGCTATACCTGCCCAGACTTCCGTCACTCTCAACGGGAACCAACTACTCACTCTGATCTAGGGGTTCCTAACGACCCATCAGGAGCAGACCACCTTACTTCGCTAGAGCATGGAGCGCTCTGAGGAGCGTACCATGATCCCACCACCGGTAGAGCTACGACCGAGAGCGGGGAATATCAAGGACTTCATGAACTTGAACCCCAAGGAGTTCATGGGGACTGAGGGCATCATAGTCGCAGATGACTGGTTGGACTCAGTAGAGAGAAAGCTCCTCAGAGCTAGGTTGCTGGGTGACCTTTAGGTCGAGGCAGCGGGATTTCTGCTGACAGACTTAGCAGGAGTCTGGTTTTGGAATGAGCCACTGTTCGCGAGAGGGGGAGCTACATGGGATCAGTTCAAGATCCAGTTCAAGAAGAAATTCTTCTCGACTACCGCTAGAGTAGCCATGGGGCTACAATTCCATAACCACTAGCAGGGGAACTGTTCTATTGACGAGTATGCGACGGAGTTTAGTCGTTTGAGCCATTTCGCCCCTAGCCTGATTTCAGACCCAAAGAAGATGGCACGTAGATTTTGCCATGGCCATGTCCCAGACATTGGCATCCTCCTAGTGGTAAATGGGACTGACTACTACCAAAGCCTGGAGTTGGCCCGAGGGATAGAGGAGCGTCTTCTGTCTTGCAAGAGGCCAGCTTCTGGAAACAATGAGGGACCTTCTAAGCGCCAGGCTTTCCAGTCGAGAGCACCGACACCACACCAACAGGCATACCGTCCTCCCGTACTACATCATCCAACACCACCAGTTAGAGCTCCGGGACCACTGCAGCAGAGGGGAGCTGTGTGTTCATTCTGTAGGAGACCAGGGCATGACTTTGCCATCTACAGGAAGAGGTTGAGGCAATGCTTAGCTTGTGGGTCTACTACCCATCAGCTTCGGGATTACCCAGCAGCGAGGGCGCCAAGCACAGGAGTGCCTAGGGGACCACTGCTCCCGACCCCAGCAGCAGCGGTTTGGGCAGCATCTGTAGCAGCATCAGAAAGGACCCCAGAGGAAGGCTTATAGTCTAGCTCTTGATGCAGAGCCGGAGCAGGTTTTGGATCCAGATTATTTGGCCGATGTCATCACAGGTCATGTTTATTTGCATACTTTTCTAGCCATATGCTTCTTTGATTCTGGTGCATCACATAGCTTTCTATTATTAGAATTTTTGCAAAAATACCATTTAGTAGCTACACCCACCAAAGAGATGAGTAGAGTAATGATATGAGCCAGACCAGTACCCATTAGAGCTATCTATAGATGCTCTATTACTATAGCTGGGAGAGAGTTTGGGGGACGATTCTTTGTGATGCCACTTCCCGGATATGATATCATATTGGGAATGGATTGGCTTAGCTACGCTAACGCAGCTATCGACTGTCATGAGGGTAGTATTCTGTTCAGTCCTCGAGGAACGGCACCATTCAGTGTCAGGAGAACAGGACCGGAGATCAGCCTAGAGACGAACTGTTGTGCGATAGTTGGGGAGCTAACACCGCCACACCCTATCATTGGAAAGAGTATAGATGTATTTCCAGAGGATCTTCCAGGACTTCCACCTGATAGAGATGTGGAGTTCACTATAGATTTAGTACCGGGCTCATCACTAGTGTCCCGGGCATATAGAGTGAACCCCAAGGAGGCCGTAGAGATGAAGGAGCAGATCAATAACCTGTTGAGAAAGGGTTTCATCCGATCTAGTGCTTATCCATGGGGAGCACTAGTGCTCTTTGTACCGAAGAAGGATGGTACAGTCCGGTTGTGCATTGACTACCGGGCATTGAATGACATCACCATTAAGAACAAATATACTCTGCCTCGGATAGATGATTTGTTCGACCAGTTGAGTGGGGCAAAGGTGTTCTCCATGATAGACTTGAGATCAGGTTACCACCAGGTGAAGGTCAGAGCTGAAGACATCCAGAAGACTGCATTCAACACCAAGTATGGACAGTACGAGTTTTTGGTGATGCCATTTGGTCTCACAAATGTGTCAACTGTCTTTATAAACTTGATGAACAAGACATTTCACCAGTATCTGGATAAAATTTGTCGTGGTATTTATCGACGACATCTTGATATACTCGAAGATGCCAGAAGAGCACGAAAAACACTTGTTGACAGTTTTGGGGATTCTGAGGAAGGAGAGGTTGTACGCTAAATTATCGAAGTGCGAGTTCTTTCTCGACCGAGTGGAGTTTCTCGATCATGTGATCACTAGAGATGGGATCTCAGTGGATCCCAAGAAGATTGCTGCCGTCGAGACGTGGAAGGCTCCGATATCAGTTTTAGAGATCAGGAGTTTCTTGAGATTAGCATGCTATTACAGAAAGTTTGTCCAAGACTTTGCTAGAATAATCGAACCTATGACGAAGCTAACACGGAAGAACGCAGAGTACATCTGGTCAGAGGACTGCCAGGCAGCATTTGAGGAGCTGAAGAGGAGATTGACGATCGCTCTAGTTCTGATATTACCTTCAAGATCTGGAGGTTTCACCATTTACTGCGATGCTTTGGGAAAGGGGCTAGGATGTGTTTTGTAGCAGCATGGGAAAGTGACTGCTTACACATCTAGGCAATTATGGACTCATGAAAAGAACTATCCTATTCACGACCTAGAGTTAGCTGCGGTGATCTTTGCACTCAAGTTGTGGAAACACTACTTATACGGAGGGCGAGTAAAAATCTTTACTGACCACAAGAGCTTGAAGTATGTATTCACACAGAAGAAGCTGAACATGAGACAGAGAAGATGGTTGGAGTTGATGAAGGACTTCGACATCTATTTATAATATCACCCCGGAAAGCAAATGTGGTAGCGGATGCGCTGAGCAGGCATCTGATGGCATGGTATATGATGATAGATCGACATTTGCCGGAAGATTTGGAGAAGCTCGGTATTGAGATGATTCAGCCAGGATCAGTGATACAGATGATGTCGCTAGATATCCAGTCAGGTCTGATGGAGCAGATCAAGGAGACTCAGTCTACAGATGAGAGCCTCCGTAGACTCAGAGTTCAGGCTTTAGCTGGATTGCTTGATGACTTCACCATAGCAGATGATGGATCTTTGACGCACGGTAGCCGGTTATGCGTATCGAAGGGTGAGCTGATAGAGGCAATCTTACAGGAGGTGCACCGATCGCGATATTCTATTCACCCCGGTGCCAACAAGATGTACCGTGACTTGTGGAAACATCTTTGGTGGCACGGGATGAAGAGAGATGTATCATGCTTTATTTAGAGGTGCCTAGTTTGCCAGTAGGTAAAGGCGGAACGTCAGAGGCCAGCTGGTCTATTGCAGCCGTTACCCATTCCCGAGTGGAAGTGGGAACACATTATGATAGATTTTATCTCAGGGCTTCCTCATTTCCAAGGAGAAAAGGATGCCATATGGGTTATCATTGACAGGCTGACGAAGTATGCTCATTTTATACCCTTCAATGTGGGACTTTCTACTGAGAAGTTGGCAGAACTATACATGCATCAGATAGTTCGCTTACACGGAGTACCGGTGAGTACCGTATCAGACCGGAAAAGCATATTCACATCCCATTACTAGAGGAGCTTATAGGAAGAGTTGGGCAGTCGGCTCAAATTCAGTACAACGTACCACCTACAGACTGATGGACTGTCCGAGAGGACGATTCAGATGTTTGAAGAAATGTTGAGGACTTGTGAACTGGACTTCAGAGGATCATGGGAGAGTCATCTTCACTTGGTAGAGTTTTTATACAATAATAACTACCAAGCCAGCATCGGTATGTCTCCGTTCGAGGCACTATATGGACGATGATGCCGTACACCGCTCTTTTGGGATGATGTTGGAGATAGAGTTATACTTGGGCCAGAGATGATCACTGAGAAAGCATAGAAGGTCAGGATGATCAGAGACAGACTCAGAGTTGCTCAGGACAGGCAGAAACACTGGGCCGATGCTAGTCGTAGACCGATGGAATTCGTCGACGGAGATATGGTGTTGGTAAAGATATCACCTACCAGAGGGACGATCCGATTCGGACGAGGCGGCAAGTTGAGCCCTAGATACATTGGACCGTTCGAGATACTCGGCAGAATCGGAGAGGTAGCTTACAGGGTTGCACTACCACCCAACCTGACAGGAGTTCACGATGTCTTTCATGTATCTCAGCTGAGGAGATACGTTTCCTACCCCAGCCATGTACTGGATCATTCAGAGTTGGAGATCAGGCCGAGTCTTGCAGTTACTGAGTAGCCAGTGGAGATATTGGACCGAAGCGAGAAGAGGCTGAAGAACAAAGACATACCCTTAGTCCGAGTAGCTTGGAGCCGTCACTCTCCAGGAGAATCTACTTGAGAAAGGGAGTCGGACATGAGGGAGAGATATCCTTACTTGTTCGACCCATCAGCCGCGAGGGAACCATCCGTTCCCGCTTGATACCTTAGAGGTTAGTCTTAATAGTAGTCTTAGTCATTGTTTAAATTACTTGCTATATTAAAATGTTTGTAGAATCTTCTATCCTTGTGAATTTTGAGGACAAAATTTTTCAAGGAGGAAATATTTGTAAGTCCCAGATATTTTAATTAGTTTAAATTAAGGGTTTTTAAGTACAAATAACATTTTTAGCCTTAAAATAATTTATTATAATTATTAGGAATTTTTTAGAATTTTTAAATGGTTTTTAAAGACTAAAATATTATTTTATAATTTACTAAATTATTTTTATAGCAGTTTGTAATTTATTAGATTATTTTTAAGTCAGTTTGTAATCTTTGAATTGTCTGTGCAAATTAGAATTTATACAGAACGCAGCAGGATAAGATTTGCAAATTAGGAATTTACATTTAGATAGGGCGGTGGGTTCTTTTTGTAAATTACGTAAAAGCGGGGATTTTTTTGCAAAACGGTCGACGACCACCGCCTCCTTTCTGTCGTCTCCTCGACCGACTCGTCGTAACCCTAACCCTAAACCCTAAATTCGTGATCGAAAACCCTAATCTAAGCTCCATTCCTGGCCTATAAAAACCCCCTCGACCAAAACCCTAACCCCATTCACCACCCCGACCGCCCTAGCCACCGCGTAGCTTTTTCTTCCCCGTTCGATCGCCGAACCCTAGATCTATTCTAGCCGATGACCTAGCCGACGACCTAGCCAACGTCAGCGTCTCCGACCACCGTCGAAGTGTTCGCCTCGACGAGATGAACGCGGCCCTATTTTCTCCCCACCATGACGCCTCCTCCGCTGCGCAGCAGCCCCGAACGTCGACCAAGGTCGGACACGGGAAATTCGTGTCAGAACCTTCGTATTTCCTTCGGACACAGACTCGGTGTCAGATTCGATACGCTCGTGTCCCTAAATGTCCGACACGAGTATTATTTAATGGGTGAATGGGTTTGATTCTGTGTTATCGGGTTTAAACCCGTTTGTTAATGGGTTTGGGTCTGTTTACTGTTCATTGGGTCGTTTTGGTCCATTAGCCTATTGGGCTGGGTTTTGTTATATATATATTATATATATATATATAGATATATATATATATATATATATATATAATATATATATAATATATATATATATATTGTTTGTATATATTTATATATTATGTATATATTATATGTATGTATATATTAAGTATATTATATATTATACTGTTAATATATATTTAATATACTGTTTATATATCTATTATATGTTCATACTATATATATATTATATAAATATATATATATAGATATCTATATATATATATAATAATTATTATATTATAATATATATATTATATATATATATATAAAAAATATATATATATATATAAAATTATATCTATATATTATATATATATATTATATATATATATATATAAAATAAATAAATAAATAAATAAATAAATAATAAATAATAATAAATAAAATAAATAAATAATAAATAAATAAATAAAATAAATAAAATAATAAATAATAAATAAATAAATAAATAAATAAATAAATAAATATATATAGATATCTATATATATATATATATATAAATATATATATTATAATATATATATATATATATATATATATATATATATATATATACACACACACACATAGAGTACATACACACATAGAAGAGAAGTACATATAAATATATATATATTTACACACACACATAGAAGTACATACACACATAGAAGAGAAGTACATATAAATATATATATATATATATATATAATATATATATATATATATATATATATATATATATATATATATATATATATATATATACTTCTATGTGTGTATATATATATATATATATATATATATATATATATATATATATATATATATATATATATTTTGTGTATATATATATATATATTATATATATATATATATATATATACAACATAAATACATAAATATATATATATTATTATATATATATTATATTATATATTATGTTGTATTTTAATATATAAAAATTTATGTTATTTTATGGTCAATAAATATTATTGTTATGTCTATTTACTCATTAAAATATCTTATTCTATTATTTTAATATGCACATGCATCTATATTTTAATTTCGTATTTTTATGTATTCTGTTAATTATGGCCATTTGAGTCCAAACCTAGTATGAGTTTTATGGACTTAAATGAATCTAAATACATTCGAGGTGTTGTACGAGTTATATCGGACTTGATTCATGTCCTTGGGTCCCGTATCTGGACTTCGGTTCAATTTCGTATACGTGGATAAATATATTAAATTAATTTATTATATATTTTTAGAAACTATATCCTGCTGTATTTGAATTTTTAGATAGTATATAAATACCATAAAATTTGGGAAAAATTATATTTAAATACTATGTTAATTAGCTAATTTAATATAATTTTTCCAGGATTTAGTTTGTAAATTTGCCATTTTATAAAAATGAAAAAATAGAACTCATTTTCAAACTACTTATTTTTACTGATTTTTAATAAATATCTATAGTAGTTTATAAATTCTAGAAAATTAGTATAAATTTCTATAATTAAGAAGGATCACTTTGGTACTTTATTTTATATATATTTGAGCTTTTGCCTATCTTAATAATTGTTGGAACACAGTGTACATCCTGATTTATTAATTAAATAATTATGTCTTGTGAAGTTATGTATGATTTTGGAATATTTTAGTATTGGGACTTTACCCTACCTTAGTATAGAGACCTTAAAAAGTTGGTTTAGGTATTGTGTCATCCCATATTGGTCTCCTATGCCAAAGTCATTATTTGACTAGGTGTCTAGTTAGAAAGTCGTGTCACACCACTAGTGTCCTAGTATTAAGCTTAGTATAAAAAACTAAGATTGTATATCCTTTTTGATAGTGACAGGACACCGGACACCTATAGCTTGTATTTATACCATTGCTTTGCACAAGGCAAGTACCCCTACAAACTTTATTTACTGCATAAACTGTGAATGAATCATATTAAAATACTGTTTCTTAACTGCAAGTCATATCTTCACATGCTTTATACTGTTCTCAGTACCTACCATGCTTTACACTGCTCTCAGTATCACTCACATGTTATAACTTAGGTTATGGGAAAACTGATAGCTGAGTACGTGATCATGCCATCTTCTTCCGTACGTATGTACCGAACAAGGTCGCATTTTACGTGCATACCTTATCGTAGGCCATTATCCCATATTTCTGTACGTATGTACACATATGCTTGTACACTTGTACATATCTATATTTTATTACATGTAGACTGGTACACCAGTACATTTTATACCTACTGACGATCACGTACCTGCTCCAGTTTTAAATATTACATGTACATCTGTCGCTATGACAAATGTATCCTTGACATGATAGATTGTGATAAGCCATGATTTTCTGTTATTACATCTCTGTTCATTCCATGCTTCGTATATTTAGTTTGTAGATCAGTACTTGCTTCCGTCCTGACATGATAACATTGTCGGTATACTTACCGAGGAGGAGTTGCTATGCGATTCCTATTATGGGGTCACTATTGAGGATCAGGCTTTATCCCATGAAGATGTACCTGTGGGAAAACTCGTCTAGTTTGTCATTTTAGTTGCTCTGGACATTGAGAGCAGGACTGTTTAGACTATGTATTTTGATACTGGACCTGTATGTAGTTTTTATATTTTGGCTATATATTTTGAACATATT
Source organism: Iris pallida (assembly GCA_029216955.1). Lineage (NCBI taxonomy): Eukaryota > Viridiplantae > Streptophyta > Magnoliopsida > Asparagales > Iridaceae > Iris > Iris pallida. The sequence continues at coordinate 7,563,255 of JANAVB010041618.1, read as the reverse complement.
CGTATGCTAGATAACTTTGTGTTTGTGATAATTTCTTCAATTCGAAAAATGGAACTGTTAGCACACTTTGATCTTTTATTGTTTACTTTTAAAAGAGCAGCTTACTATACTATAACTCAAGCGTAGGCTGGACATGCCTTCAATCTGTCCCAATAATTTGGGTAGCAGGTCGCTAACACTGGGCCCAAGAAACTGGATTGTAGTCTGGCCCGAATATTTTTTTTAATATAACGGTTGGCCCGGTGAGGCCCGCCCGGACCGGCCCACAAAGCCCGGTTTAACTGGTTTTGATAGTGTTTTTTTAATTTTTATGACCGTTTTGGGGGGAGGAGGGGGCGAGGGTTGACCAAATTATCTCCACTATATGACCGTTTAATGACCATTTTGAGGGTATTTTGGTCATTTTGTCATAAATGATCAAATTTTTTTACAATAACTATATTTGGAGGGGGGAGAGTAATTTGACATCAAAAAAATCATATAAATAGGCCATAAATCTCATTTTTCAAACTCAAATCATTCTAACCATCCAAAACAAATTCAAGCTCACAAGAAGGTTTTAATAAATTTTTGCAAATAATTCCGGCGCTCTACGACTTTCCGATCAAGCTCCCAATCCCGATCCAGTTCTTTTTTTCTTCCCTTTCTCTTTCTAATTGTTTTTTTCTTTATTTTACATTTACAAAATAGTTTTATTTCCTCCCTCTCTCTCTTTTTTGAAGAAAAAAAAATTAATTTTTGACTTATTTTATTTTTGGTATCCTCTATCTCTTCTAAATTATTTTATTTGTCTCTTTAAAATAGCTGGACAAGGTTCAAACTAACCTACTGCCACCCCCAGTTTTCAAAAATAGGGGTATTTTGGTCATTTTTCATTTTAGAATATTTTTTGGATTTATTTTATTATTTATGATATTGTTTTGGGGTTATTTGAGTTGGGTTCGAATTTCAACTCAATCCGACTTGTATCGGAGACCCGAGGTAGCTTTGACTCTAGTGGAACCCATTCATTAGTTAGACATGGCCCACATGACAATATTTAAGTTAGTATGGTTAGACTAAATATTCATGACTAGGTTGGATTGATTAGAGACTCAAACTAGTCTATTTTAGCCCCAAACCAAAACCTAACTTAAGTTGACCTAATGAGTCAAGAGGGGTGGTATTTTGGACTTTGCACATGAGGGAATAGCCCTACATGGCCGGCCACATCATGAGGGGGTGAGTCATCACTTCTTCATTAATTTCTAGCCTCTTTTTCTCTCTATGTGTTCTTCCCCAAATTAGAGAGCGTCCTCCATTGATTTCATCTCCAAATCAAATCATTCCTCCATAGTTTCTTCCATCAATCTTTCCCAATCACTCAAGTGGAGCTTCTACCAACTTTTGGGAGCGAGGTGGAGTGGGGTGTGTCCTTTGCAATAGATCTTCGTATCAGAGCCGTGTCGGAAGGAGATTCATTGGGATCCATCTCCCAATAGGTAAAACCTACCCTCTAAATCGATTTCCATGCATATAGGTTAGTTTTGAATCCGTAGGATCTACCCCCATGGTTGAATCAACATTTGTGTCAAGTTTGAGGCCATTTGGAGACTCCTAGGAGAAGTTAGGATGTGGCTTTGTGTCCTAATATGGAAACCCCCAATTTAGGACACCCCATGTGTTTGTGTCTTTGTCTCTTGTCTATTTCATGTCTTTTAAATTCAGTTTAATATACAGAGATATATATTTATGTGTGTGTGTCTATATGTATATATATTTATGTGTGAGTGTGGATGGATGGGTAGATGAGTAGAGAGCAAAAGGGATTGGAGACTGTAAAGGAGAAGAGGGGGGGAGGGACACCAGCAGCAGCTGCTGCTGTGTACAGCAACAAACTGCTGTGTGTACACAGCAACACAGCAGCAGTATATGCTGCATGTAAATCAGCAGCAAGGGCAGCAGCAATAGCTACTGTGTAGCCCTGTTTAGCCCCCCATTTCACCCCAAACATGTCCACATTAGACCCCAATACTTACCCCTATAGGTTCACCAAATATCCCTCTGATGAAACCCTTAAGTTAGAGTGACATTTTAGTGTGTAGAGTGGTTAGTGTGATGGTTGTTTTAGTGGTAAAAAATAAGGTTTGACATGTTGGTATATTGGTAGGTAATTATCACGATATGTAATATGTTAAGGTACGGTAATGTTGGGTAGGTTAGCCTCTAATGTTAGAGTGCTTTTAGCTAGCTTGTTAGTATCCTAAGTTAGATGTGGTATAGATGTGAGAGTAGTTAGTTAGAGAGTTATGAGAGTATCTTGGTATCTCATGATACCAAGATATTACCTTCAGGTAAATGTGAAAGTTAAGGTATGTGAAAAGATGCATTAGATGAGTTAGTTAGTGTGAGATAGTGGTTGATAATGGTTAAGAATGTTAGTGTCTTGGTATCTTAGGATATCAAGAGGGGTATCCCAAGGTTAAAGTGGGTTACCTTGGTAATGGGCAAGGTAAAGGTAATTACCTTGGTAAGGGTAAGTTAATGGGGTATAACTAAGATTTTGTTTTCAGAATACAAGATTGGCCTAGATATGAGATGTCTTGGTAGGTAAATACTACAAATGGTATGATTAGTCTAGTTTAGACTCGGTTTACCCAAAGTTGACTTTTTACACAAAAGTCAACCACAAGTTAACTCTTTACCTAGATTGGTCTAAAACCAAACCAGAGTTGACAGTTGACTGAAAGTCAACTGTTAGTCAACATTTGACTAGTTTGACCTAGGGTTGACCAGAGTTGACTTTTTGATCAAAAGTCAACTGTAAGTCAATCCTTGACCCAGATTGACCTAGTTTGACTTGGATTGACTTTCTGTGACCTTGTTTGTTCTAGTGTGTCTCTGTGTGACCTAGTTTGGCTCAGTATGACCTAGTATGACCTAGTTTGGCTTGATGTGACCTAGTTTGACCTAGTTTGGCTTAGACTTGCATATCATGACTTGATTAGCTTTTCTTTCATTATTAAATCCTATTTTGACTCATGGTATCTCATCTTTAGGTCTGTGATTACTCTGAGCATCTGTTCACCGTATCAGCTCAGGACCGCAGGCGAGTACATTCTCTGATAGTAGTTCGAGTGTTGATAGCTTCTATATCTGATTCAGTTGTAGTGTCTTACTTGATTCCTGACACAATGATTTCACGGACTAGTATATGTCGGATCCTGTCATGAGATGTTATTCCTGGATTACTTGGTATATTGGTACATTGCTCGACTTGTTACCTGTACATGTATAGACATTGACTTGGAAGTGGGCTGGCTTCCTGCTTTTGAGTCCCGTGTCATGACGTGTCATGTCTGGATCCATTATACTATTCGAAGATGGGGAGTTATTAGTGGTTGTGTGATCAAATCCCTACTTGTTCTTCATATTCGTACCTATTACTTGTTCATAGCTATACCCTCGCCTCACGACGGGTAAAGCCTGACCCTACTTATTCATAGCTTTCCATGGTGGTCGGCCTGATCTTGCTCTTTTGTACACCTGTTCATGGCCGGACAGATGGAACAGCCTGATCTGGACCTAAGCCGATCACATAACACACTAATAATTCATGGAACCTTTTATGTTTACTTTTATACATCATATATCATGTTCTGTTCTATCTTCCTGTATTATCACCATGACATGATATCCTGTTTCACATACCCAGTTATATTTTCTGCTGTGATATTTGTCTTGTATTTCATTATAATTATCTCTTATAGAATATGTCAAATCATTAGAACAGTTGTTAGTATTTTGTACTTGCTCATTTTTCTGACAGGATACAGTTGATATATTACAGATGATTCAGAGGCTGACTGCTCGACCTACTAAGGGGTCGGGGCAGATGAAAACTTAGGCCAGGACTTTCACCGGACAGCAGAGCCACTGGATGTTGCACCCCTTGACTAGTATAGCTTAGTTAGGCTTGCCTGGACTGCGATCCAGCTAGTGCTTTCAGACCGTAGTTTTTATATTATATTTTGAGTTTCTGTGATGTGTTTATATCTCTGAGCTTGTGTTGGATCTTGAACTCTTTTCTAGTTTTCCCTTATATCATATTTCCATTTCGTGCTATCTATCCTAGTTTGTCTTGTGATTGAGTTATGCCATATTATACCTCCGTGTGGAGATGACAGGTACCCTAATATTTTATCTAATTGTAGTATTATAGACGACCTATATAGCGTTCTACCGCCGATTCTGTGGCATAGGCTGGATGTAACCACGTTCTCGTGCCCTTCCTCGGGGTGCGGGTCGTGACACATTTTTATGGTGGCCCATGCAGGTCGATGTCGCAATTAGTACGATCTCGTAATGGTGCTCGATTTAGAGTATTAACTACGAGCCTGCGATTAGGACATAGGATCTAGGATATGATAGGAGTTACTCAATCACATTTTAGGAAAATTCTGATCTTTGGATTACCATGACAACTCTTCTTACATTTGAACTCAATTGTCCTTCCTTGATTTTCCTTATCATGTTCCATATGATCTCCTTGTTTCAATCTGTCCTCAGGATGACGATTACCGCTCTCAAGCAGCAGGACCTAGTGCTGTTCCAGAGAGGTCCGATCCAGTAGGACCTCCACCTCCGGCTATGGGAGTAGCAGTCGAGGGAGCTGCCACCCCAGTTCCTGCCCTCTAGGCAGGAGTAGCAGCGACTGTTCCAGGAGATCTTTTACCTCCAGCTGCGGGACCGTCCATAGTCATTCCTGAGACTCTTCTACCGCCACCTCTGCTACCGACGGATGCACAGCAGATGATGGCCCTTCTACAGCAGATGATGCAAATCCAGAGGGCCCAGGCAGAGGCACAGCAGCATCAGGCTGACGCATCCCACCGCCAGACAGAGGTGCTACGACAGAGTATGGAGAACTCCCACCAGCTGGCGATGGCAGCAGTTGAGAGGGTAGTCTCGGGTACAGTTCAGGGTACCCCAGTTCAGCAACAGAGTCAGGGGAGGCCTAGCACATGTCTGGATTTCAGGAAGATGAACCCGAAGGACTTCAAGGGTACCGAAGGTATGCTGTATGCAGATGACTAGTTGGAGGATGTCCAGCGGAGCCTGGAGTTAGCAGAGGTCTCGAAGGGACTATGGGTCACAGCTGTGGCGAGTCAGTTCTTTGACATTGCCTTGACGTAGTTTCGTATAGATCCTCGTGCATCAGTGAGAGGTTTGACATAGAAGAACTTCCGAAGGCTCTTCAAGGAGAAGTTCTACCCTGACGTGGCTCTGACAGCTCTGGAGGCCCAGTTTGTCGGATTAGTGCAGGAGAACTCGTCGATGGACGAGTATGCAATGAAGTTCTTCTGTTTAAGTAGGTTTGCACCAGATCTGATCTAGGATGAGGGGTATAAGGCCCGTAGGAGGGGCCTTATTCATGCGGTTCGCACTCGTACTTTCGGGTGACGCGATGCAACCTTCGAGCAGATACTGATGGAGGCATATATAGCTGAGGAGGACTTCGACCTCAAGTCGAAGAGGGGCAGTGACGTTCTTGGAGCGAGTTCTAGTGTGGGGCCATCCAAGCTCCCTCACTTTCAGCAGAGGCAGTTTCAGCAGCAATAGCCTCAGTTACAGCTTCAGCAGGCACCAGCACATGCCCACCAGCAGCAGGTTCATGGCCAGAGGTAGGCCATGCAGTATACTTTCTGCGAGAAGCCGGAGCACACCCGGAAGGTTTGCAGGATGAGGCTGGGAGTTTGTTTATTCTGTGAAGCTTCAGATCACCAGATAAAGAACTGTGCTGCTCGTGCAGCCAAACAGGCAGGCCAGGACAGAGTACAGCAGACTAGAAGAGGCCAGCAGGGGCGAGCTTTCGCCATGACAGTCGAGGACACACAGGCAGTAGCAGAGCAGATTACAGGTTCCAATCTTCCGACCTCATTCCCGTATTGCCTCCTTACAACTGTCTTGAATTTCGATTCTATCTCTTCCTTGTTAATTGATCAATTTTGTTCTGTTATTCTTGTGATATAATTTTGATTTTCCTCTGAGATAAGTCGTGTGGGCTAGGTCACCTCGATTATGGGATTTTAGAGTCTTCTATGGTCATGTTAGCAGGCATAGTGAGGACATATAGACGGATTATGGACGTATTTCTCGGGTATGGAAATTTAAGGTTTTTGCGGCCAAGCATACGACAATACAAAAATTTTAAATACCATGATTCTAGAGGTATGTACCTTAGTCGAGGACTCTGTGATTATCGTAGTCCTGCTCACTAGCATGACGAAGATTCTGAGTATCATGATTTTGGACAGACGCATATGATTCTCGAACTGCATGATTTTGAGACTATGATTGTGGGGTGTTTGACCTATAAGGAGCACTACCATCTTAATTTCGAGGAACTTGTAGCACCCAGTTTCTAAATTGAGGGTAATTTTGACTTTTGTAATTTTTATCATTTATTTATTGACATTTAAATCATGATATGATTTTGGAGATTTTTTTATCATTTTAAAACTATTTAATGCCATGACTTGTGATTTTGATGTGTTGCTAGTGAAACCCTAGACTGCTTGACCTAGAGCCTAACCATGTGATTAGGATATTTTAATGACATTTCTGGCCTAAGGGTATTTGGTCATTTGACCTCTTTGAATTATTTTGATATTTATTGCATTGGTGATTGTTAATTTTGACTTTTGATAGGAGTGATTTTGTGTTGGTTTCGTGTCCGTATCGGACACGTATCAGTTTTTATTTACAAGTGTTTGATGTGCCTCAAAGAGATTTTTTATTGCTGATTTTTTTGAAAAGTATTTGAATGGAATTATTTTCTATATGTTTTTCCTGTGATTGCTTTGTTTTAATTTCGAGGACGAAATTCTTTTTTAAGGTGGATAGATTTGTCACCCCCAGTTTTCAAGAACATGGGTATTTTGGTCATTTTCAATTTAGAATATTTTTTGGATTTATTTTATTATTTATGATATTGTTTTGGGGTTATTTGAGTCGGGTTCGAATTTCAACTCAATCCGACTTATATCGGAGACCCGGGGTAGCTTTGACTCTAGTGGGACCCATTCATTAGTTAGACATGGCCCACATGACAACATTTAAGTTAGTATGGTTAGACTAAATATTCATGACTAGGTTGGATTGATTAGAGACTCAAACTAGTTTATTTTAGCCCCAACCAAAACCTAACTTAAGTTGAACCAAATGAGACAAGAGGGGGGGGGGTATTTTGGACTTTGCACATGAGGGAATAGCCCTACATGGCCGGCCCCACCATGAGGGGGTGAGTCATCACTTCTTCATTAATTTCTAGCCTCTTTTTCTCTCCATGTGTTCTTCCTCAAATTAGATAGCCTCCTCCATTGATTTTATCTCCAAATCAAATCATTCCTCCATAGTTTCTTCCATCAATCTTTTCGAATCACTCAAGTGGAGCTTCTACCAACTTTTGGGAGCAAGGTGGAGTGGGGTGTGTCCTTTGTAATAGATCTTCATGTCAGAGCCGTGTCGGAAGGAGATTCATTGGGATCCATCTCCCAATAGGTAAAACCTACCCTCTAAATCAATTTTCCATGCATATATGTTAGTTTTGAATCCGTAGGATCTATCCCTATGGTTGAATCAACATTTGTGTCAAGTTTGAGGCCATTTGGAGACTCCTAAGAGAAGTTAGGATGTGGCTTTGTGTCCTAATGTAGAAACCCCCAATTTGGACACTCCATGTGTTTGTGTCTTTGTCTCTTGTCTATTTCATGTCTTTTAAATTTAGTTTAATATATAGAGATATATATTTATGTGTGTGTATCTCTATGTATATATATTTATGTGTGTGTGTGGATGGATGGGTAGATGAGTAGAGAGTGAGAGGGATTGGAGAGTGTAGAGGAGAAGAGGAAGGGGGGAACACCAGCAGCAGCAGCTGTTGTGTACAGCAGCAGCTGCTGTGTACAGCAGCAAACTGCTGTGTGTACACAACAGCAGTATATGCTGCATGTAAATCAGCAGCAAGGGCAGCAGCAATAGCTGCTGTGCAGCCCTGTTTAGCCCCCAATTTTACCCCAAACATGTCCACATTAGACCCCAATACTTGCCCCTATAGGTTCACCAAATATCCCTCTATGAAACCCCTAAGTTAGAGTGACATTCTAGTGTGTAGAGTGGTTAGTGTGATGGTTGTTTTAGTGGTAAAAAAAAAGGTTTGACATGTTGGTATATTGGTAGGTAATTGTCAAGATATGTAATATGTTAAGGTAAGGTAATGTTGGGTAGGTTAGTCTCTAATGTTAGAGTACTTTTAGCAAGCTTGTTAGTATCCTATGTTAGATGTGGTATAGATGTGAGAGTAGTTAGTTAGAGAGTTATGAAAGTATCTTGGTATCTCATGATACCAAGATATTACCTTAAGGTAAATGTGGAAGTTAAGGTATGTAAAAAGATGCATTAGATGAGTTAGTTAGTGTGAGATAGTGGTTGATAATGGTCAAGAATGTAGGTGTCTTGGTATCTTAGGATACCAAGAGGGGTATCCCAAGGTTAAAGTGGGTTACCTTGGTAATGGGCAAGGTAAAGGTAATTACCTTGGTAAGGGTAAGTTAAGGTAATGGGGTATAACTAAGATTTTGGTTTCAGAATACAAGATTGGCCTAGATATGAGATGTCTTGGTAGGTAAATTCTAGAAATGGTATGTTTAGTCTAGTTTTGACTCGGTTGACCCAAAGTTGACTTTTTACACAAAAGTCAACCACAAGTCAACTCTTTACCTAGAATGGTCTAAAACCAAACCAGAGTTGACCAGTTGACTGGAAGTCAACTGTTAGTCAACATTTGACTAGTTTGACCTAGGGTTGACCAGAGTTGACTTTTTGATCAAAAGTCAGCTGTAAGTCAATCCTTGACCCAGATTGACCTAGTTTGACTTGGATTGACTTTCTGTGGCCTTGTTTGTTCTAGTGTATCTCTGTGTGACCTAGTTTGGCTCAGTATGACCTAATTTGACCTAGTATGGCTTGATGTGACCTAGTTTAGCTTAGACTTGCATATCATGACTTGATTAGCTTTTCTTTCATTATTAAACCCTGTTTTGACTCATGGTATCTCATCTTTAGGTCTGTGATTACTCTGAGCATCTGTTCACCGTATCCGCTCAGGACCACAGGCGAGTACATTCTCTGATAGTAGTTCGATGTGTTGATAACTTCTATATCCGATTCAGTTGTAGTGTCTTACTTGATTCTTGCACGATGATTTCACGGACTAGTATACGTCGGATCCTGTCCTGAGATGTTGTTCCTGGATTACTTGGTATATTGGTACATTGCTCGACTTGTTACCTGTACTTGTATAGACATTGACTTGGGAGTGGACTGGAGGAAAATCGGCCGACACGACAACCGAGGAGCCCGATCATTGAGTTTTGACGCTCAATAGGTAAAACCCTAATCTACCATTACAAATCTGGTTTTTTCTTCATTTTTGCATCCATATAGGTACTCTAGCCTTGCCCACGAAATTTGGCAGGATTTTGACTCCGTTTGATGGAGGTATCGAGCCCGTGTTCAACGAAATGTCGCTTAGGATTGAAAGTTGCTGTTTTTCGATTTTTGACTTCATAGATGTTTAGATAATATCATTTCAATAAACTTTCCTGAAGACAGATTGGAAATCGATGACTTTTCAGCGACGTTTCGGACACGGACACGCGTGCACGAGATCCCGTGCACGGTTCCGTGAACGTCCTGCAGTATGTGCATCATAACTCGACGCACAGAGCTCCGTCTTGGGTGAAATTTTACGAGCATGTAGGGGAAACCTCTGCCCACATGTTCGTAAAATTTCACGATGTTTCATCAAGCGAGCGCGGAGAAATCGCGCATGCACTGGTCAGCCACACTGTGCACTCGAGCTGATTTTTGTCGCGGGAACGGACTTCGTGCGCGCACACAACGCAGCGAAGACCCGTTCTAGGACCCGGGACATGTAGACCTATACCTAGACAACCCGTAGGACAATTCCTGAGTCACAGTGTGGCTCGACGAGCGAGCCACGAGGATGGAACCCGCGTGCACAAGGACGCGCGGGCGCGCACGCGCGCGCAGCAGGCCGAGCGGGTGCGGGGGCTGCATGCGCCGCTTTAGCACATCGTGTCGCCATGTCATCATGTCCTAGAACTACCCTAGGACCCCCCAGCTATGTGCACGAGCACGTGGCGTTTCGTTGCGTGTGCGGCGCTCAAACGAGCGAGAACGCACGCGTACCACGCTGTATAGGGAAATTTTGATACGCGTTCTGTAGACACGACACGGACACGATTTCAAACCCGAGAGTACCCGAGCGTATCACGTAGGTTGAGACCAGCGTGTATGCCGAGTTTCGTGGGTTGATTTGGTGTATTTTGTGTTTTGAGTCGTTTTGTCAAAATTGGGTTTTTCGGGTTCAAAGTTTTTAATATAAATGTGATTTTTCGATCCTTGACTTTTTAGTCCGTATTTTCTGAATTGTTAGTTCATATATGATAATTAAAAATTGTGGGAAGTGATCCGCAGGATCATCACCTAATTGTTTGCTTTTTCCAAGCATAATCAAGTTTTCATTGAATTGGATAAAATTGAGATTTATATGATATTTTGATTTTTGAGTTAAAAACGATATTTTGATTTGCAACTTCTTAGTTTACAATATCTGAGTTTTTAGGACATATATGAGGTTTCGGATTTGTGGGAACCAACTTTTGGTTTTGTTTCATAATTTTCCATCAATTATGAGTATATAAGCTTATATATATATATATATATATATATATATATATATATATATATATATATATATATATATATATATATATATATATATATATATATATATATATATAAACCCCGTTGAAACCCATTGCTGATACATACATGTTGAGAATGGGTCGAGATGGTTTTAATTCCAGATTTGGATTCACTAAACCTATTTAAAAAACCATTGGTATTACTTTCCTTTTGAGCATTGTATATATATATATATATATAATATATATATATATATATATATATATATATATATATATATATATATATATATATATATATATATATTTTAAAACAGCAACACAATCATGATATATCCCAAGTTAATATACTATTATATACATATATATACAATCAAGAACTATCTATATCTATATCTATATATATATATATATATATATATATATATATATATATATATATTGTTTTATATATATATATATATATATATATATATATATATATTTTATATATATATATATATATATATATATATATATATATATATATATATATATAAAACAATATATATATATATATATATATATATATATATATATATATATATATAGTTCTTGATTGTATATATATGTATATAATAGTATATTAACTTGGGATATATCATGATTGTGTTGCTGTTTTAATCTCAGAATTTACTTCATTCAGTAAGCACCAGTACACACACACACGCACACATCACTTTTTGTTAGATTTGGGTTTTGTTGTATTGTATATACACATGTGTGTATATACCTATATGTATATATATATTTTCGAATTTTCGAGCTTAGTTTAGTCGAATTGGCCGACAAGTTGACCAAATTGACAAAAGTCAACTTTGAGTCAAACTTGATCCAATTCAACTCAAACGAACTCCGAATGACCTGAAATTTTGTGTATGACCTAGAAATTAGTAGACGGACCAGTTGACCCAGGTTTGACCAGGTTTGACCAGAGTTGACCGAGGGTTGACTTTGACCAAAATGGACCTAGAAGCATGTAGTCTTGCATGGCAGCTATTTCTTTTTATATTGTGGACTTGGTTGTGACCTGTGTGTATCTTTAAATAGGTTTACATTGCCCCAGTTTAGCTACACCTCATCATCAGCAGTTCAGTTTGCCAGTCGAGTACATTCTCTGATCTTTTCATACTTCTTTGGATATGTTCTCTTGTTATAGACTAGTATACTTGATGCTGACACGATGTTCACACGGATTAGTACTCTCTGGATCTTTTCATGCGATATTATCATCTCGGATACATTGAGTATGTCATGTTCATGTACTTTATCATGGCCATAATGTACTCTATGTATTCATATTTATCCATGTGCACTCATATGTTATTCATGTACACTCATGAAAATATGAGCTCCATGTATATAGTAGTTGTTATCCATGTGCAATAACATAACATGCATTGATCCTTGTGTATTGATTGGGGGCAGGAAGAGTGTAGTTGGTTATGTGATCATTATCCCCAGTAGTTGTATCCATGTGTACTTCATAGCTGTATCCATATACAACCCAGACCGTTTACATAACCAATTCATGCTCTGATTCACGTAGAAGGTTGTATTTCTCTATTTATCATATTATATCTCATTTTATAGTCTCTCTCTTGTTGACTTTCTTCACAGCAATTCATGTATAGTTTTTATAGCTTGCTTTATATGTCCATTCCTGCTATGAACTGTTGTGAGAGATATGTGCTCGTTCCGTCCTGACTGGGCATGTTGAAAATTTTTATGTATTGATGAGGAGTACTGTCCTACCTATTATGGCATTGGCTTAGATGACACTGGCGACGTGGATCCTCAGGAGGATTGTAACACCCACTTTTTGAAATAAGGATATTTTAGTCATTTTAGTCATTTTGTGATTTTTATATATTATTGACTTGTGTTTGGTTTAGCTTTTGGTTTAATCTTAGAAAATCCACATTAGAGGCTAACCATGACATATGAGGATTATCTAGCTAATTAGAATTTATTTTAGGCTTTGGTTCAACCTAGAAGGCCATTTGACTATTTTTAGGCTATTTAATTAATTGGCCTTTTTAGCCTTTTTGTTAATGGGCTTAAACTCAACTTAGATAGAGAAGAGGGGCCCATGAACCAACCCTAACCCTAGTAGGACTTGTATGGCCGGCCAAAACAGGAAACCCCCCCTCTATATAAGCGTTGCATTAGTTTTGACACCCCCTTTACAAAACCCTAGTTTTCAGCTCTCCAAAACCCTAACTTTTTCATCCGACCTCCGTTTCACCTCAAATGAAGTGCGTTGTGATCGTGGGAAGGAGGAGAATTTGCTAGAGCATTGCTATCAAGGAGTTGGAGGCGTTTGCTTGGTGGAAACTGGTCGTCTCATTGATCGAGGAGTCAGTTTCATTGATATTTCAACTCGAAATAGGTAAACACCTAAACACCATAGTTTCTCCTGATTTTTCTTCATAGTAGCATGCATCTAGGTACCCTAGACCCACCCATGAAGTTTGGTTAAGTTTTGTGTCTGTTTGATAGGCGTGTCGGACACGTATCGGATTAGGGTTTAACGTGTTCGATGAATTGCCTCTTAGATTTCAACACTGTTATTATTGCAAACTAATTTCATGATTTGATAGCCCTAGATGTAGGGATTCCTAAAACCTAGCTTTGCGCAAGAGTCGACGCATATTCGTGTCTAAAACTGGACACGCACGCGCAGCACGAGGACCGCACGCGTCTCCTGCTGCTGCCGTATCCGTTCTCGCTGGACACGGCGACTCGACACGAGAAAATTGGTGAGTGGGTAGGGGCCATGTCTGATATGGTGCTCATAAAATTTGGTGTGGTTTCGTGGAGAATCGAGGGAGAAATTGACGCGGCACCGTTCGGCCTGTCGTGCGCGCGTGAGTTTGCGGCATCCGATACGCACGTCGTACGACTCGGACACGTGTCGTACGGCAAGTGCAGACACGTAGGCATGTAGCCCTATAGGTGGGCTACGTGTAGGAGTGATCACGTGTCCTAATTCGTTCTGTGTCGAGCCCTAGGTCGCGTGACACGCGTGCACGAGAACTGGATCCAAGTTTTGATACGCGAGTGTCCTGGACACTTCATGTCCTAATACTTGGACACAATGACACCTGCACCTCATGTTCAAACATGTGACACTTTACCAAACTTTGGTTTAGAATATTAGTTGATTTTCGAATGTTTTAGGTCATGTTAGGTTTTGTGCTTAGAGTATCGGGTGTTTCTTAAATTTTCAGTTTTTACTGTTCAGTAATTTGAACTTGTTCTATCTGTTTTCGAATGTAACTTCTATATAAATCGACCTACAGATCCCACATTACCATATCTAGGAGTATCTATAGGTTTGCATCATGGGAAGGACTGTGATCGAAATTGGGTTGGCATAGAGTATAGGTTAGTATCAGATTTCCGTTCCAGTTTTCTTCCTTCCTGTTTCAGTATTTTTGATGTTAAATTCTGTATAAAACAGAGCATATAGGTCCTATGTTATCCTACCTAGAGGAGTATCTACTAGGTTGCACAATCGAGAAGGTTGTGTTCTTGTTTTGGGTTTAGGTACAGAGTATTCAGGTTTGTGCCTAAATAGGATATCAAAGAGATAGGTAAATGTTCAATAACATATATTAGATGGATGGGTTCATCTTAATGGATTTGATTTCAATTAATGCTGAGTTCAGTTTACTGGATTAGCTGAGATTGGGTTAATGCCAAGTCCAGTTAGTTTAGTTTAGTTTAGTCTAGTTTAGTCAAGTTAGTTGATTGGTTAGTTAAGGTTTGATTGTGGTAGCTCGAGTAGAATCTGAAATCTGAGATGTACATAGGGATGTATGTATTGAGTATTCCTATAACTGATATGTGGATTGGAAGGTGATCATGATTCGGGATGGTTTCAGTTAAATGCCAAGATCAGTTTGGCTGTTAGTTAGGAATTTGGTTAATACCAAGTTAGTTGATTGCTAATTAGAATTGTAATGCCAAGTTTAGTTTAATTGATTAGGTAGGGATGGTTTGTTGAGGTTAGAATAGAAATCTGATTTTGAAAGGTATATATGTATGTGTGTATTGGGTTAGATAGGATGAACTAATAAAGGGTATTTTGTGATGGAAATTCATGGAATAGGTTAACTGCAATGGCAGTAGCAACACAGGCCTTGGCCTAGTGCATGTGTCCAATGTGAGGGTGCCTTGGGTTGGTAGTGACCTAAGAATTGACTGGTAGACTAGTTGACCAAACTTTGACCTAGTTGACTAGTTTGGTTGACCAAAGTTGACCCAAGGTTGACTTTGACTTAGATTGACCCAAATCATGTAGAATTTGCATTGAAGACTTTCCTTATGATATTTTAGACTGTATTATGACATGTGGTTGTTTTAAATAGGATCTTATTACTCCAGTCCAGTCACTTTTTATCATCAGCAGTTCGGATTGCCAGGCGAGTACATTCTCTGTTCTTTTTATGCTTCTTTGGATATGTACTCTTGTTATAGACTAGTATACTTGATGCTGACACGACGTTCAGACGGATTAGTACCCTCTGGATCTTTTTATGCGATGTTATCCCCTCGGATACATCGAGTATGTCATGTTCATGTACTTTATCATGGTCATCATGTACTCCATGTATTCACATTTATCTATGTGCACTCATATGTTATTCATGTACACTCATGACCATATAAGTTCCATGTATACAGTAGTTGTTATCCATGTGCAATAACATAACATGCTTCGATCCTTGTGTATTGGTTGGGGGCAGGGAGAGTATAGTTGGTTATGTGATCATTATCCCCAGTAGTTATCCATGTGCATTCCATAGCTGTATCTGTAACGCCCAGTCCTAAAATACGTAGGACTAGGAACGTAGTCATGCCAGCTGTATTCATACGAAGTATACTCCAATATATGGAAGCCTCGTATAAATACATAAGCTTTAAAATGCAGTAGAACCATAACTAATCTCATCCACAAAAAAAAAGATATCATATAATGATAATGAATTGTCTTGATACAATATGTTGGGCGGAGACAAATCCACTACCAACAAGTAAAGGAAAAATACATAAGAAAAGAAATGATTTTGGCGAGCAAAGCGAAGACGATCCAAGCATAATCATCCTCGAAGAAATGGAGATGGTCACGGCTAAAGCTAAAGCACCTGCGAAAGACAATAGCACACACCTAGAGAGATAACCAGGTTCTCAGAGAGACGTAACAAGACACATAATATCCTGCCATATAAACTGAATAAATATTGCTCAAATAAATAAGTAAATCGAATTATAACATGGTCCAATACGCACCTACTGAACGAGCGTACCATCCCCCCAACCAAACAAGGACAGGAGATGGTAAACTAATTTACGGTGACGTATCTTTCCATGCCATGAATCCTATATGGTATCCGGACCCCAACAAGGTTCAATACCTTCTCATCGAAGTAGTAAGTCACACCTACAACCAAACAAGGACAAGATGTGACGAACTAATCCACGACAAGTTATTGTTCCAAGCCACGGTCAGATACAAGTACCCAAACCAAAAGTACTCGTACCTAACGGATAAGGTAGCCTACCATTCTATGTGAAATGTAGTTAAGAAAAATCCTTTCTACGCATGGGCCCTGGCTAAATAGGATCGGCGTAGTCCCCCTTGGGCACCAGAGGCCCCATCAGTAAGAGCATGACGTTCCGCAGAATCGTCAGTGGCCGTTAGTAATCATGGGTCATCAACCCCGTATCTCCAGCGGAGAGTCCGGATCACAAGGGAAGTGCATCGAAGCCCATACGCTAAGGAATAGTCCTCCCCGTCCAATGCCTACTGTGTTGTATCCACAACACAAAACCACTATAACCGCTAAGTCAAACTAGCATGCAATCTCTATTAGCGGTTATTCCTATCGCACGGCTTATACGTACTGGTGGCCAGCCAATCACGCACTTCCGTGTTCTACATGCGACACACAACTTTGTGGTACAACGTGTCAAGGCCATGAATGCAACACACAAAGGTGGTCCCTTAAATCTAGGTTTATTGTGTAAGAAAAATAATACATAGCAGAAAATATAAATGAACAGTAAGTTCTAACAGGTTATGCCATGTATCACAGTTTATTTTGCATAAAGAAAATATATTATGCATGAAATATGAGATAAAATAAATAAACAACAAATGGCAAGGTGTCTTGCCTGAGGTCCTCGCTGGTGAAACCGACAATCCCGTTGGGTACAGAATAGTCACAGGACTACACAAGATGAACTCAGACGATATGACAAACTTCTAAAACAAAAACCAAAAAATAAAATATTCTAGAATTTTTTTGGGAAAAATATATGATGTGTATTTTTTCGTCAACATTCCGAAACTTCAAACGGTTTGTGATTCTGATTCCTGGTTCTCCTAGAATCTCAAAAACACTAAAACTTGTCAGATTTTGGACAACTGACACTCCACAAATTTTCCAGAAAATTAAGTTCCGAATTTATGAAAATAAAATTTATATTCAGAAAATATACCTCAATACGATTTCAAAAAAAAATTGGAGGTCAAACGGAGTCCGGAGTTGGGAGTTATGGTCATTCGAAGTTGCTACAACCTTTGAAAATTGAGGCTGAATTTATGACGAAAAAAGAGAGAAATTTTGACAAGGATGGTTTGAAAGATGATTTTATTCATAGATTCGATAGATATATATAATGGCTAGCAATTAGCAAATTATGATAGGATTAGAACTAAATCAATAAGGATGATTATGATTACCAACTAATTTGGATAGGAATAGGATTGGTTTAAATAAGAAACGATCTAATTAATGCTAGATATGATTCCAATAGGATAAGAAATTCTAATGGATAAATCTTCCCATAAATTTAAATCAAATAAATTATTTAAAAATAAATCAATTTGATTGCAATCCTTTAAATGATCACCATAATAACTTTAAGTATTATTCTATATTATCAAATAATTCAAATCATATGAATCCAAACCAAATCAAACTCAACATAATAACTTTAAAGTAATATCTAATATTTATCAAAATAATTTAAATCAAATAATAAATAAATTATTTAATCAAATAATATCTTAAATCTAGATTAGACAAATCGTAATGCTCCAATTAGTCATCGTAAGTATTTTAAACAATATTTAAATTATCAACATAATTTAAACTATAGTTGATAACCATCAAGATAATTTAAATAAATTCAAATATAATCAAATAACTGATTAACATATCAAAATAATACTCGATGTTATCAAATATTATAAAACTTACTTTTATAAATCCAAATCTTTATTTAAAAATAAATAGACAAAAACCTTTTATCGCTAATTTTTTTTAAAACCAATTTTTAGAAGACAAAAAATAATAAAAACATATTTTATATTTCAAAAATAAAAAAATTCGAGAACATTTTTTTTTAGAAACATTATTTCAAACCATTAATTTAAAACTAGTTTTTGGTAACAAAAGTAATCACAAAATAGTTTTTTACAAAATTTCTACGAAAATTACTTTTAAACACGAAATTAAAATATATAGATATAATTTTAAAAAATAATAATTTTGGGAAGATGAGTGACAAATCTACCCACCTTTGAAAATTTTTGTACTCGAAATTTAATGACTACTAGGATAGACGGACTTGGTTGATCGGTAAAAGGATAGTAAGAATTTGTGATAAGAGAAAATAGATGGAAGGAAAAAGAGAATTTCTTTAATGAGAACATTAATCAATTTGGATGAAAAATAGAAGAAGTGAATGGATGTGGCTTGATGTGCACGGACACGATGCACAAACATATTTGTAGGTGGAGAAAATTAATGGAACTGAGAATAATAAGCCTCTCCTTATATAGGAGGTGGAAGCTACTATTTAGATAAGGATTATGATAGTTGCAAACCCCTTTCAGATAATTAATCAGTTAATTTAGATCAAATCAAAATTACTATCCAAATCTAAATCAATTTAAATATAATTAAATTCCACCCTTAGTTTAAAATTTAATAAAATAAATCAAATTCAATTATAGATATTAATTTACTATTTAAATCAATCCATAAAATCAAATCAAATTTAAATTGCCATAGAATTTTAAAGTATATTTTTCCAAAAATACTATAATAATAATTTCAAAAATACATTATTATTTACGAATAAACTAATAAGTAATTACAAATATATATGTATGCATAAATAATGTTTTCATATTTATGCTTTTCTAGTATATAATAAAAATATTATTTATTATTAATAATTGTGAGAAATGAAAGGCTTTATAAATAAAATGACAAACTTGGGAATTTTGGAACGATAACAAAATAATTATTATGTATATTATTTTGAAATTATAAAAAATAGAATTTTTTTAAAATATGTACGCTCGCACATAATCGCATTCGTCGAGCAAATTCGAAAAATTAAATTTTGTGCGCGACGTATAATACGACTACGTGACGTACAATACAAAATTTTAAATCAGTACCAAATTTAATAAAAAAAATAGTAGAAAATTTAGGGGTTTTACATCCTACCCAACTTAAAAGAATTTCGTCCTCGAAATTAAAAATTAGTAGGGGGTGAGAAGACACAAGGGTGTATCGGTGGGGAACAATCAATTATAAGGCTCAACAAAATCATGTCGTAAGAAGTTGCGATCTAGATCATAGAAAAATAATACGGATATGGTCGTGGGTAGTGAATGAGGGTCATAGTAGGACCGAGAAGAAGGACGAGGAGTTTGTGATGAAGACATAGCAACATCGAGTAGTAATGGTCATAATTGATAGGATAGCTAGAGGAATTTCAAGTACAAGTGCCTTCGTCCTTCAAAAATCTGTGAAGGCGAAAGCGATTTAAGGAATTCAATGACGACATTATTAATTACGAATACGTGTTTCAAAGGCGGTCATATAGATTTCAAAAGAATCGTCAAGGCAGTCGTGGATGGGATCCCAAGGGTAAGTTTGACTATATCACATCCACGTAGATCGAAAAGGCGAACCAAAGTGCACTCGGTTGATCAGACCATCATGCACCGGTTCTGGTTAGACAATATGTTAAGTGGGTCGACCCAAATAACATATGTCTTGAACAAGCTCGATAAAGGAATAAGCTTGCAAAAACTAGGCTATATTAGCATCTTTAGTTAAGATGGTAAAAACATAAGCACGAGAGTTTAAAATTGAGAGGGAGTATAGTCGAACTTCTAAAGGATCTAAGTCATGTCCTGTAATGGTCCTTATACAGTCGTCCTATAGTCTTCTCGTCCAAGTCCTTGGTTGGCTAGACGGGTTAGGGTCCTCTAGATTCTAGAATCTAAGTAAACTTGCTAATATAGGTCAGTAGGTCAAAGAGGTTGCTAGGTTATAAGGCATTCTACCCAACTTAAAGAATTAAACTAATAGTGTTTTGGGACATCCAACTAGTAGGGTCAATCTTTAGCAAGCACGAAGGGAAGATAAGAATAATGATAGAAGGAATCAAGCAAGAAGCAATCGATATCGATGAGTCGAACGGTAGATCAAAGAAAGTGGTCAAGTATGTGGATGAGATCCTAGACTCTAATCCTATACGCATGCTTGCTTGGTACGGTAAAGTAACCAAACAATTTATCTTGACCTGTATGGGCCACCACAGAAATATGTAACGCTCCAGTCCCAAAATACGTAGGACTAGGAACGTAGTCATGCCAGCTGTATTCATACAAAGTATACTCCAATATATGGAAGCCTCGTATAAATACATAAGCTTTAAAATGCAGTAGAACCATAACTAATCTCATCCACAAAAAAAAAGATATCATATAATGATAATGAATTGTCTTGATACAATATGTTGGACGAAGAAAAATCCATTACCAACAAGTAAAGGAAAAATACATAAGAAAAGAAATGATTTCGGCGAGCGAAGCGAAGACGATCCAAGCGCAATCATCCTCGAAGAAATGGAGATGGTCACGGCTAAAGCTAAAGCACCTGTGAAAGACAATAGCACACACTTGGAGAGATAACCAGGTCCTCAGAGGGACGTAACAAGACACATAATATCATGCCATATAAACTGAATAAATATTGCTCAAATAAATAAGTAAATCAAATTATAACATGGTCCAATACGCACCTACTGAACGAGCGTACCATCCCCCCAACCAAACAAGGATAGGAGATGGTAAACTAATTCACGGTGACGTATCTTTCCATGCCATGAATCCAATATGGTATCCGAACCCCAACAAGGTTCAATACCTTCTCATCGAAGTAGTAAGTCACACCTACAACCAAACAAGGACAAGTGTGACGAACTAATCCGTGACAAGTTATTATTCCAAGCCACGGTCAGATACAAGTACCCAAACTAAAAGTACTCGTACCTAACGGATAAGGTAGCCTACCGTTCTAAGTGAAATGTAGTTAAGAACAATCCTTTCTACGCATGGGCCCTGGCTAAATAGGATCGGCGTAGTCCCCCTTGGACACCAGAGGCCCCATCAGTAAGAGCATGACGTTCCACAGAATCGTCAGTGGCCGTCAGTAATCATGGGTCATCAATCCCGTATCTCCAGCGGAGAGTCCGGGTCACAAGGGAAGTGCATCGAAGCCCATACGCTAAGGAATTGTCCTCCCCGCCCAATGCCTACTGTGTTGTATCCACAACACAAAACCACTATAACCGCTAAGTAAAACTAGCATGCAATCTCTATTAGCGGTTATTCCTATCGCACGGCTTGTACATACTGGTGGCCAGCCAATCACGTACTTCCGTGTTCTATATGCGACACACAACTTTGTGGTACAACGTGTCAAGGCCATGAATACTACACACAAAGGTGGCCCCTTAAATCTAGGTTTATTGTGTAAGAAAAATAATACATAGCAGGAAATATAAATGAACAGTAAGTTCTAACAGGTTATGCCATGTATCACAGTTTATTTTACAAAAGAAAATAAATAATGCATGAAATATGAGCTAAAATAAATAAACAGCAAATTGCAAGGTGTCTTGCCTGAGGTCCTCGCTGGTGAAACCGACAATCCCGTTGGGTACAGAATAGTCACAGGGCTACACATGATGAACTCAGACGATATCACAAGCTTCTAAAATAAAAACCAAAAAATAAAATATTCTGGAAATTTTTTGGGAAAAATATATGATGTGTATTTTTTCGTCAGCATTCCGAAACATCAAACGGTTTGTGATTCTGCTTCCTGGTTCTCCCAGAATCTCGAAAACACTAAAACTTGTCAGATTTCGGACAACTGACACTCCACAAATTTTCAAGAAAATTAAGTTCCGAATTTATGAAAATAAAATTTATATTCAGAAAATATACCTCAATACGATTTCAACAAAAAAAACTGGAGGTCAAATGGAGTACGGAGTTGGGAGTTATGGCATTCGAAGTTGCTACAACCTTTGAAAATTGAGGCTGAATTTATGACGAAAAAAGAGAGAAATTTTGACAAGGATGGTTTGAAAGATGATTTTATTCATAGATTCGATAGATATATATATAATGGCTAGCAATTAGCAAATTATGATAGGATTAGAACTAAATCAATAAGGATGATTATGATTACCAACTAATTTGGATAGGAATAGGGTTGGTTTAAATAAGAAACGATCTAATTAATGCTAGATATGATTCCAATAGGATAAAATTTTTTAATGGATAAATCTTCCCATAAATTTAAATCAAATAAATTATTTAAAAATAAATCAATTTGATTGCAATCCTTTAAATGATCACCATAATAACTTTAAGTATTATTCTATATTATCAAATAATTCAAATCATATGAATCCAAACCCAAATCAAACTCAACATAATAACTTTAAAATAATATATAATATTTATCAAAATAATTTAAATCAAATAATAAATAAATTATTTAATCAAATAATATCTTAAATCTAGATTAGACAAATCGTAATGCTCCAATTAGTCATCGTAAGTATTTTAAACAATATTTAAATTATCAACATAATTTAAACTATAGTTGATAACCATCAAGATAATTTAAATAAATTCAAATATAATCAAATAACTGATTAACATATCAAAATAATACTCGATGTCATCAAATATTATAAAACTTACTTTTATAAATCCAAATCTTTATTTAAAAATAAATAGACAAAAACCTTTTATCGCTAATTTTTTTTTAAAACCAATTTTTAGAAGACAAAAATAATAAAAACATATTTTATATTTCAAAAATAAAAAAAAAATTCGAGAAAATTTTTTTGTAGAAACATTATTTCAAACCATTAATTTAAAACTAGTTTTTGGTAACAAAAGTAATCACAAAATATTTTTTTACAAAATTTCTACGAAAATTACTTTTAAACACGAAATTAAAATATATAGATATAATTTTAAAAAATAATAATTTTGGGAAGATGAGTTACAAATCTACCCACCTTTGAAAATTTTTGTACTCGAAATTTAAGGACTACTAGGATAGACGGACTTGGTTGATCGGTAAAAGGATAGTAAGAATTTGTGATAAGAGAAAATAGATGGAAGGGAAAAGAGAATTTCTTTAATAAGAACATTAATCAATTTGGATGAAAAATAGAAGAAGTGAATGGATGTGGCTTGATGTGCATGGACACGATGTACAAACATATTTGTAGGTGGAGAAAATTAATGAAACAGAGAATAATAAGCCTCTCCTTATATAGGAGGTGGAAGCTACTATTTAGATAAGGATTATGATAGTTGTAAACCCCTTTTAGATAATTTATCACTTAATTTAAATCAAATCAAAATTACTATCCAAATCTAAATAAATTTAAATATAATTAAATTCCACCCTTAGTTTAAAATTTAATAAAATAAATCAAATTCAATTATAGATATTAATTTACTATTTAAATCAATCCATAAAATCAAATCAAATTTAAATTGCCATAAAATTTCAAAAAATATTTTTCCAAAAATACTATAATAATAATTTCAAAAATACATTATTATTTATGAATAAACTAATAAGTAATTACAAATATATATGTATGCATAAATAATATTTTCATATTTATGCTTTTCTAGTATATAATAAAAATATTATTTATTATTAATAATTGTGAGAAATGAAAGGCTTTATAAATAAAATGACAAACTTGGGAATTTTGGAACGATAACAAAATAATTATTATGTATATTATTTTGAAATTATAAAAAATAGGAATTTTTTTTTAAAAATATGTACGTTCGCACATAATCGCACTCGTCGAGCAAATTCGAAAAATTAAATTTCGTGCGCGACGTATAATACGACTACGTGACGTACAATACAAAATTTTAAATCAGTACCAAATTTAATAAAAAAATAGTTGAAAATTTAGGGGTTTTACAATATCCATGTGGAACCCAAGCTGTTTACATAACCAATTCATGCTCTGATTCACGTAGAAGGTTACATTCTTTACTTGTCATATTATATCTCAGCTTATATCTTCTCTCTTGTTGATTTCTCTTTACAGCGATTCATGTATAGTTTTCTATAGCTTGCTTTATATGTCCATTCCTGATATGAACTGTTGTGAGAGATATGTGCTCGTTCTGTCCTGACTGGGCATGTTAAAATTTTTACAGGTGATGATGAAGAGTATTGTCCTACTTATTATGGCATTGGCTTAGATGACACTGGCAACGTGGACCCACAGGAGGATCCCACAGTCGCTGAGGACTTGCCCATAGTCTAGCTGAGACTTAGTACTTATTTGTATTTTCTGTTTGAGACTTTATGAGTTGTACTTGAGATTATTTCTGGTGGTTTACACCTAGACTTTTATTGTGACTCTCTTGAGATTCTTCTTCTATTCTATCTTAGTATTGTGATTGAGTTACGTATTATTTTACTCTCTATTCATAGTTATTTAGATTGTGTTAGATATGGTGACTCAGTACAGCATTCTACCGCCGACACTGCGGCGTAGGCTGGGCGTTCGTTACTTCTCGTGCCCTTACACTGGGTGCGGGTCGTGACACGTTTTTAGTGGTGGCCCATGCAGGTCTCCTATCACAACTAGTGTGATTGGTAGTGGTACTCGAACTAGAATACCATTACAACCTGCAGTAGGATATAGGAATAAGTAAGGTACTCAATCACATTAGGAAAAACTCTTATCAATTCTTGTTGTTAATTGTCTCCTTTTGAAAACAACTGTCCTCCTTTGATAATTTTGCTTCTTTTTCAGTATTTGATTCCTTGTTTGATCTGTCTTCAGGATGGTGGAGACACGATCGCAGCGCTCTGGCTCCAGGAATACCACTGAGAGGTCGGCTACTTCTCGTCCGACCCAGCCGGCTCCAGGGACCACAGTGCCTCGTTTTCCAGCTCAGGTGGACCCATATACTCTTGGGAGTGCTCCTCCACCAGTTCTGAGGACCACCATAGGAGTACAGGGGATGCTACCACTACCACCCCAGGGGACAATTGATGTAGCGCAGTATTTCGCTCTCATACAGCAGATGATGGAGATGCAGCGACGTCAGTCAGATGACATGAGGCAGGGCATTGATAATGCCCACCAGCTAGCGATGGTGGCAGTAGAGAGGGCAACTGCCCCACCCCAAGGAGGGCAGATTCAGCCATACCAGCCGAGGACTCCAGGTATTCAGGAGTTCTAGAAGATGAGGCCGCGGGACTTCAAGGGTACAGAGGGTATCCTTTACGCGGACGACTGGATCGAGCATATAGAGGAGATTTTCCGTCTCGCAGAGATACCGGCTAGACTCCAAGTGCAAGCAGCAGGCAGTATGATGCAGGACCTTGCCCGCACTTGGTACCAGACCGACCCCAGGGTTGATACTAGGGGCAACCTTGGAAGGATTTTAAGAGGCTTTTCAAGGAGAAGTTCTTCCCCGATACTGCACTTGGCGCGTTAGAGACGCAGTTTGAGAACCTGGTTCAGGGAAACCAGACTGTAGAGGAGTACGCCGGAGAGTTTTGCCGCCTGGACAGATTTGTGGAGGGCCTTAGTGAGACATCGAAGGCTAGGAGATTCAGGAAGGGTTTGGTTAAGGAAGTCAAGTCCTTAACCAAGAGCAACAGGAATGCTATATTTGAGAAGATTTTGATGGGAGCCATGGCAGCAGAAGATGATCTGGAGCTGAAGCAGAAGAGAAGTCATGATTTTCATGCAGCCAGTAGTAGTGGGGGGCCAACCAAGAAGCCCCATTTTTAGCAGCAGCATCAGCAGAAGTCTTTCCAGCAGCAGAGGCCATTCCAGCAGGCACAACAGAGACAGGGTCAGCAGGCACCGAGACAGCAGCAGGCTACCACTTGTGACTTCTGTAAGAAGCCAGGGCACAAGTGGAGTGAGTGCAGGAAGAGGCTAGGCAAGTGCCTACTCTGTGGTTCATTAGAGCATCAGTTGAGGGAATGTCCTGAGGCTTTCGGGCGTAAAGGACAGGGAGCAGGGACCAAGGCACCAGTGGAGCAGCAGAGGGGACCCTTACCGACTCAGCAGCAGAAGTTTGTTCAGCATCAGCAGCAGGCCAGAGGAGGCCAGCAGGGGCAAGCTTTCGCCATGGCATCAGAGGATACTGAGGCAGTAGGCGATCTGATAGCAGGTTCTGTTCTTATCGACTCTTTTCTCGTATTCACATTATTTGATTCGGGTGCTTTCCATAGCTTCGTATCTGTGTCTTTTGCCGTTAGACACCATCTTTCTTTTGAATCATTGCCTAGGACTTGCAAGATCACGACTGGGGGTGGTATTATCCTCGTCAGTGATATTTGCAAGAATTGGAGAGTAGTTTTGGGAGGCTGAGAACTGGATATGAGTCTGCTCGTGATGCCACTACCGAACTATGATATTATACTCGGTATGGATTGGTTGAGCAGGCACCATGCCAGTATAGATTGCCGCGGGGGTAGAGTTCTTTTCAGCATACCAGGAGAGCCAGAGTTCGAGTTCACCAGGCAGGAGTCAGAGCAGAGCAGCGGTGTTTTCTGTAGAGCTTCAGTAGAGGAGCAGAGTGTGCCACATCCACTGATAGCTGAGTTTATGGATGTGTTTCCGGAGGAGTTGCCAGGGTTGCCTCCGGACACGGATGTGGAGTTCTCTATAGACTTGATACCCGACACAGAGCCGATATCTCAGCATGTCTATAGAGTGAACAACAGTGAGCTTGTGGAGCTGAAGAAGCAAATGGATGAGTTACATGACAAAGGCTTCATTCGATCGAGTTCTTCACCATGGGGTGCATCAGTACTCTTTGTACCGAAGAAGGATAGGACAGTACGAATGTGTATCGACTACAGGGCACTCAACAGCCTCACAATCAAGAACAAGTACCTGCTGCCGAGGATCGATGACCTGTTCGACCAGCTGAGCGGAGCGAAGGTATTTTCCAAGATTGATCTGAGGTCAGGATATCATCAAGTGAAGGTAAAGAAGGAGGATATTTCGAAGACAGCTTTCAAAACTCGGTACGGCCAGTTTGAGTTCATGGTGATGCCGTTTGGGTTAACTAACGCCCCGACGGTGTTCATGAACTTGATGAACAAAGTGTTCCACCAGTACTTGGACAAGTTCGTGGTGGTGTTCATCGATGACATTTTAGTGTATTCGAAGACCCCAGAGGAGTATGAGGAGCATTTGAGAGTGGTTCCGAAGACTCTCAGGAAGGAGCAGCTGTACGGCAAGCTCTCGAAGTGTGAGTTCTTATTGGATCGAGTTAATTTCTTAGGTCATGTGGTGACCGAAGATGGGATCTCAGTCGACTCGAAGAAGATCAAAGCAGTCGAGGCGTGGACAGCACCGATTTCAGTTACAGAGATCAGGAGCTTTCTAGGATTGACGGGATACTACATGAGTTTGTTCAGGATTTCTTCCGAATTACAGAGCCATTAACTAGGCTGACCCGGAAGGACGCAGAGTTTGTCTGGTCAGAGGAGTGTCAGGTTGCTTTTGATGAGCTGAAGAAGCGACAGACGATAGCCCGATTTTGACGTTGCCATCAGGATCAGACGGGTTTACTATCTTCAGTGACGCCTCGGGAAAGGGTTTGGGTTGTGTTTTGCAGCAGCATGGGAAGGTGATTGCCTAGCATCCAGGCAGTTACGTCCGCATGAGAAGAACTACCCTACCCATGACTTGGAGTTGCCGGCGGTTATCTTTGCTCTGAAGTTGTGGAAGCACTATCTATACGGAGAGCGTGTGGAGATCTTCACAGACCATAAGAGCTTGAAGTATGTGTTTACACAGAAAGAGCTCAACATGAGGCAGTGCAGGTGGTTGGAGTTGATGAAGGACTTCGATATTTTATTGCAGTACCATCCAGGGAAGGCCATTGTGGTTGCCGATGCCTTGAGTAGGTATCCGGTAGCTATGTGCTTGCCGATGATCGTCATCTATTAGCAGATTTGGAGAGTTTGGGGATCGAGGTGATCATGCCAGGAGTTCAGATGCAGATGTGGGGTCTGCAGATTCAGTCAGACTTGATAGAGAGGATCAAGTCAGTTCAGTTCGACGATGTTACCCTGCGGTGTATTTGAGAGCATGTTCGAGCAGGATTGGCAGATGTGGAGTTCATCATTACGGAGGACGACACATTGAGGCACGGTTCCAGACTGTGTGTGCCTAGTCTGCCAGCAGGTTAAGGCGGAGATGTATATACGGGTGCCAACAAGATGTATAGAGACTTGAAGGAGCATGTATGGTGGTATGGGATGAAGTGGGAGGTAGCACGCTTCGTAGCCAGGTGCCTAGTCTGCCAGCAGGTTAAGGCGGAGAGACAGAGGCCAGGAGGACTATTGCAGCCATTGCCCATTTCGGAGTAGAAGTGGGAGCACATCACGATAGATTTTGTTTCGGAATTGTCGAGTACACCAGGAGGGAAAGACACGATTTGGGTCATCGTGGACAGGTTGACCAAATCGGCCCACTTTTTGCCATTCAAAGTAGGGACGTCTACTGAGAAGTTAGCGGAGATGTATATACGGCAGATTGTCAGGATACATGGAGTTCCGGTGAGCATTGTCTCGGATCGGGATAGTCGCTTTACTTTCCATTTTTGGTGGAGTTTGTAGGCTAGTTTGGGTACTCAGCTCAAATTCAGTACTGCATACCACCCTCAGATGGACGGACAGTCGGAGAGGACTATTCAGACTCTCGAGGACATGCTGCGGACTTGTGTCCTAGATTTTGGAGGTTCTTGGGAGGACCATTTGTATTTGGTAGAGTTTGCATACAATAACAGCTTCCAAGCCAGTATTGAGATGTCACCATTCGAGGCCTTGTACGGATGTAGATGTCGTACTCCCTTGTATTGGGATAACGTTGGAAAGCGAGCTTTATTGGGACCAGAGATGGTTGTTGACGCAGCCGAGAAGGTGAAGCTCATCAGGGATCGACTTCGCATGGCGCAGGACAGACAGCAGCATTGGGCCGACAGCCACCGAAGACCTTTGCAGTTTGAGGTATAGCTTAGACTTAGGATTAGAATTTTGTTGTTTGTGTTTTGTTGATTGTGTGATTGTTTTGTTAATTAAGACCATGCTTGTACTAGGTTGGAGATATGGTATTCTTGAGGATTTCACCGACTCGAGGCGCTATTCGTTTCGGTGGAGGAGGGAAGCAAAGTCCACGCTATGTCGGACCTTTCGTTATCAGCGGAAGGGTCGACGATGTGTCATACAGACTGGACTTACCGCCTTCCTTAGCGGGAGTCCACAATGTATTCCACGTATCGCAGTTGAGACGATATATGGCAGATCCTAGCCATGTACTGGACCATTCCGAGATTGAGGTGGGACCGACTCTCCATTATCCAGAGCAGCCTGTGGAGATTTTGGATCGACAGGAGAAGGTGATGAGGAACCAGATAATACCATTAGTTCGCGTAGCATGGAGGCATCACTCCCCCGATGAGTCTACTTGGGATAGGGAGGATGAGATGCGCGAGCAGTACCCTTATCTTTTTCAGCAGTGAGGTATAATTTCTATCTTCCTACTTATGCAGCTTGTCTTTAATTTCGAGGACGAAATCATTTTAAGGAGGGTAGACTTGTAACACCCACTTTTTAAAATAAGGGTATTTTAGTCATTTTGTAATTTTCTAGATATTATTGACTTGTGTTTGATTTAGCTTTTGGTTTAATCTTAGAAAATCCACATTAGAGGCTAACCATGACATATGAGGATTATCTAGCTAATTATAATTTATTTTAGGCTTTGGTTCAACCTAGAAGGCAATTTGACTATTTTTAGGCTATTTAATTAATTGGCCTTTTTAGCCTTTTTGTTAATGGGCTTAAACTCTACTTAGATAGAGAAGAGGGGCCCATGAACCAACCCTAACCCTAGTAGGACTTGTATGGCTGGCCAAAACAGGAAACCCCCCCTCTATATAAGCGTTGCATTAGTTTTGACACCCCCTTTACAAAACCCTAGTTTCCAGCTCTCCAAAACCCTAACTTTCTCATCTGACCTCCGTTTCACCTCAAACGAAGTGAGTTGTGATCGTGGTAAGGAGGAGAATTTGCTGGAGCATTGCTAGCAAGGAGTTGGAGGCGTTTGCTCAGTGGAAATTGGTCGTCTCATTGATCGAGGAGTCAGTTTTATTGATATTTCAACTCGAAATAGGTAAACACCTAAACACTATAGTTTTTCCTGATTTTTCTTCATAGTAGCATGCATCTAGGTACCCTAGACCCACCCATGAAGTTTGGTTAAGTTTCGTGTCTGTTTGATAGGCGTGTCGGACACGTATCGGATTAGGGATTAACGTGTTCGATGAATTGCCTCATAGATTTCAACACTGTTATTATTGCAAACTAATTTCACGATTTGATAGACCTAGATGTAGGGATTCCTAAACCCTAGGTTTGCGGAAGAGTCGATGCGTATTCGTGTCCAAAACTGGACACGTACGCGCAGCACGAGGACCGCGCGCGTGTCCTGCTGCTGCCGTGTCCGTTCTCGCTGGACACGACGATTCGATGCAAGAAAATTGGTGAGTGGGTAGGAGCCATGTCTGACATGGTGCTCGTAAAATTTGGTGTGGGTTCATGGAGAATCGAGGGAGAAATCGACGCGGCACCGATTTCGGCCTATCGCGTACGCGTGAGTTTGCGGCGTCCGATACGCACGTCGTGCGACTCGGACACGTGTCGTGCGGCCAGTGCA
Source organism: Iris pallida (assembly GCA_029216955.1). Classification (NCBI taxonomy): domain Eukaryota; kingdom Viridiplantae; phylum Streptophyta; class Magnoliopsida; order Asparagales; family Iridaceae; genus Iris; species Iris pallida. Next base: position 7,532,299 of record JANAVB010041618.1, on the reverse strand, counting down.
GACACGTGGGCATGTAGCCCTATAGGTGGGCTACGTGTAGGAGTGACCACGTGTCCTAATTTGTTCTGTGTCTAGTCCTAGGTCGCGTGACACGCGTGCACGAGAACTGGATCCCAGTTTTGATACGCGAGTGTCCTGGACACTTCGTGTCCTAATACTTGGACACAATGACACCTGCACCTTATGTTCAAACATGTGACACTTTACCAACCTTTGGTTTCGAGCATTAGTTGATTTTCGAATGTTTTAGGTCATGTTAGGTTTTATGCTTAGAGTATCGGGTGTTTCTTAAATTTCCAGTTTTTACTGTTCAGTAATTTGAACTTGTTCCATCTGTTTTCCAATGTAACTTCTGTATAAAATCGACCTACAGATCCCATATTACCATATCTAGGAGTATCTATAGGTTTGCATCATGGGAAGGGCTGTGATCGAAATTGGGTTGGCATAGAGTATAGGTTAGTATCCGATTTCCGTTCCAGTTTTCTTCCTTTCTGTTTCAGTATTTTTGATGTTAAATTCTGTATAAAACAGAGCATACAGGTCCTATGTGATCCTACCTAGAGGAGTATCTACTAGGTTGCATAATCGAGAAGACTGTGTTCGAGTTTTGGGTTTAGGTATAGAGTATTCAGGTTTGTGCCTAAATAGGATATCAAAGAGATAGGTAAATGTTCAATAACAGATATTAGATGGATGGGTTCATCTTGATGGAATTGATTTCAATTAATGCTGAGTTCAGTTCACTGGATTAGCTGAGATTGGGTTAATGCCAAGTCCAGTTAGTTTAGTTTAGTTTATGTTTGCCATGAAATATAAAAGAACAGAACAATTATCGGAGGACCGAACTTTTACTTCCCGTTACAAACTCGTTTGTACAAAGAAAGCCTAGGGACAAAAACCTAGGTACAGCAGTCTAAGTACAATTGTTTATTTTAGATTCTGGGGGTGACGATAGAGGCTCGGGAAGGCGACGGCAGCCCTGCCTTACTCCTTGGACGATCGGTATGCAGCTTTGGCTCATTGTGAAAAGATGGTTGGCGTTGACGAAGAAATGCTCTTCTTGCTCCTCTGCTGCTCTTCTGGCTTCTCTCTCTCTCTGCGTATTCTTTTCTCTGACTATTGGGGAGTCTCTCTGTATATACGTATTTTTCTCTCTGAAATTATATATCCTTTTACAAGGGAATGGCACCTTGCTATTTATAATAGTGGGGGCATCATTAGGGTTTGGATGATTACCCATTCTCAAAGTGACGGCGGCCTGATGATTAACCAATCTGGACCATTCGTCTTGAACGTGAAAGATCTGGACCATTAACACGAATTATGCCAAATCCCATCAACAATTAATGCTGATTGCAATAAATCTTCGTCATGATGATTTGCTGACATCTGCGAATCTTAATGAATAAATTTGATTCATTCTTCTGCCATGTGTCCCAGATTATTGGGATTTGGCCCAAGATTTGATTGACTTTAGGACACGTGTCCCGTCGTCAATGTTGAGCCGCATGAGGAGTGTCGATGTTTGGGCCGCATGAGGGTTGATGACCGAGCCACATGAAAGAGTTCATGACCGAGCCGTATGAAGAGTCTCTGTACTTCGAACTGCATGAAGGTTGTCATGACCGAGCCGCATGAATATATTCACGACCGAGCCGCATGGGGGTCTTCATGGCCGAGCCGCATGAGAGTCTTCATGACCGAGCCGCATGGGTCTCTCTGTTCTGGCCGCATGGACTTTGTTTAGTCTGGCCGCATAGATTTGCCTCGAAGTTTGGTGGACAGCGCCACATTTGTGAAGATTTTCCTCATTTCCTAGGACGATAGTACTTTTTTGTGTCAGTCATTATGACGACTTTATTTCAGGACTGACAGCCGTCAGAGCTATCAATTGTCAGAGCATTAATTGTGTTTGAATGACGCTGGGTGCAGCCGTTCTAAAAAGACACGTGGCTTCCCTCTGCGGGCCGCATGGAGTCCACTCGAGCTGCCTATTTGTTTGAGCCGCATGTCCATGTTGGTGACTTTTGAGCCGCCTGATACTCTTGAACCGCATGAAGCTCGTCTGATTTTGAGCCGCATGAAGCTTCCTGGGTTCTGTGCCGCATGAAGAATGTCTCAGGACGTCTCATGACCGAGCCGCATGAGGAATGTCTCATGACCGAGCCGCATGAAGGACGTCTCATGACCGAGCCACATGAAGGACGTCTCATGACTCGCATGAGGAATGTCTCGATCTGTCCGTGCACTCGCTTTGTGGGCCCGGGTATCCCGAACACACGAGTGCGTAGGTATCATGTTTGTTCCCTGATGTGGGGGCTAATAGAAACACTTGCCCTCGATCTTTGTTGGGAGACTCTTGAGAACCACTCTGTCCGTTTGCCGTCGGGGGCTGGACACAGGCGGCTCTGTACAACTTTCCATCAGAGGCCCGCTTAGCGGGACGCTCTTGATGGTCAGAGGTTGGGACAGCTGACTGAGTCCGATGAGCCCGTGCTGCCCTAGACTTCTTCTACTTAGCACCCGAAGGTGCGTAATAGGAAGAGTCCAAGTTTGGAAGGAGGGAAGAGAAGTTGGTACCCTTTTCAAAGGAGGTAAGGGGGCTCTATTTATAGAATGGAGTGAGCCCTTTCTTCTTCTCCTTTTCGATGTGGGACTAAAAGCAATATTTTTCATGCTTCTACAGGACCCCCTTCAAAGTTTCCAAATTACAAATTTGGAACACTTTGAATAAGAAGCATGGAAAGTAGATTTGTTTAGGTGTGGCAATCTAATCAGAGGTAGCATGGACGTGATAGGTTTGGGTACTTTCGCTGGGGATTTTATGTGGACTTATCATCCTTGGCGTACCTTGGTTTTAGGTACGGATAATAAGTTGAGAGAGGGAACCATCATATTTACTCAGAGGTGGTATGGACATGGTAAATATAAGGTTGATGGTAGAGCTTTCCTACTCAGAGGTGATATGGACATGGTAGGAGTGAACTCGAATGAGGATACATAGAACAACTCAGAGGTGCTATCAACGTGGAAGTTCTATGCATTGGGTGAAAGAATGCTATGGAACAGCTGGGCTCCGAAAGCATGTGATGATGAGAAAAGATGTGGATGTACTAAGGGACCTAGTACGGCATTTGTGGTCAGCAGAGGACATTTGTGGGCCTATTATCCTTGGCATACCTTGGTTTTAGGTACGGATAATAAGTTTGATAGGGATACCTAGGACAACTCTGCGGTAAGGCAGATATGGAGGTTCTTGGTATCGGGCAAAAGAATGCCATAGAGCAGTGAACTGTTTTCTGTTTTCTTTCACTGTTTTTCTTTTCTTTTTGTCAAGGGATGTGATCCCAAATGATGTAGTACTTTGAATTTTGAATAAATGAGCGTATTTCAACTCATCTTCTCTTTCTTGTATTTGTGGTGTTTGTGGAATTGGACCTGTCGGAGGATTATTTGTGGACCTGTTACCCTGGGCATACCTTGGTGTTAGGTACGAGTAACAAGTTTTGGAGAGGAATACCTAGAACAACTTCGCGATAAGACAGCTATAGAAGTTTTTGGTATTCGAGAGAATGCCAGGGAGCAACTGGGCTCCTAGGCATGATAGGGAAGGGATGGGCGTGTACTGGAGACCCAGTACTGCATCTGTGGTCGACTGAGGACATTTGTGGTCAACAGAGGACATTTGTGGTCAACAGTGGACGTTTGTGGTCAACAAAGGATATTTGTGGTCAACAGAGGACGTTTGTGGTCAACAGAGGACATTTGTGGGCCTATTATCCTTGGCGTACCCTGGCTTAGGATACGGATAATAGGATGAAAAGGAACCAACATACTTACTCAGAGGTAATGAGGACATGGCAAGCATGAGGGTTTTTGTTTCACCGCAGAATCTTCCTACTCAGAGGTAATGAGGACATGGCAGGAGAAAACTTAACGGAGGATATTTGTGGACCTATTATCTTTGGCGTACTCCGGTTGTGGGTACAAATAATAGGTTGAAAGGGAATCGACATACTTACTCAGAGGTAATGAGGACATGGCAAGTATGAAGTTTTCTTCGACGGAGCCTTCCCACTCAGAGGTAATAAGGATATGGCAGGAGTGGGCTCAATGAAGAGGGGTATATAGAACGACTCAGAGGTAATGAGGACATGGAAGTTCTTATGTAGAGGGGTGATTTGTTTTTGGCAGAATTGAGACGACTCAGAGGTAGCATCGACATGGTCGTTTTGGGAATTTGTGGATCCGTTACCCTTTTTGTGCACTGGGAGTGCGGGTAGTGGATCATGAGGAAGGATCTCTTTTAGGAAGAAAATTCAGGGGTATGTTTATACATAACGTTCTCCCTAAAAGAGTGACCGAGATGTAATTTCAGGGGTACCAGCGGGTACATAACTCGACAATCCATAAATTTTGTGATCAAAGTGTAAGTTCAGAGGTACCAGCGGGTACATGACTTGGTAGTTTAGGATTTTTGTGGAAGGAGGAGGTGAGTTCAGCGGTACGAGAGGGTACATGACTCGAAAATCTGGAATATTATGGATATGAGTTCAGCGGTACCAGCAGGTACATGACTCGGTGATCTGGAGAGAATGTGGATGTGAGTTCAGTGGTACCAGTGGGTACATGACTAGATAATCTGGAGTGGATGTGAGTTCAGCGGTACCGGGGGTACATAACTCACCAATCTAGGAAATTTGGAGGCGGAATGTGAGCTCAGCGGTACCGGGGGGTACATAACTCAATCATCAGGGTTTTTTTTTTGGATGTCGTTTCGGACATAATACTTCTTCAGGAAGTTGCCGTTGAGGGGCAACATGAGCAAGTATCAGTGTGAGCAGCCACATACTTGGCCAGCTCCGACTCTTCTTCAGCCACCCCCTGTGTAAATGCAGACTGAGAGGATGATTTGGACAACTTGATCATCAGGAGTTCTGTTGGTGGAGCCGAGCGGGGAGTTGTTGGCAAACTAGCGACCCCCAGTTTGGTAGTTGATGCTGGGCGGGGAGTTGTTGGTTCGCTAGAAGTGTCAGACCTCGCATCGGGGTGACGACCCTTCCTGGGAAGGCGTATCATCATGGGCCTATCCGAGGGGTTGAGCTTCCTTGCTTGTGGTTGGCTGACTCTTGGTAGCCTGATTGTCAGTGGCTCAGTTGTGGGTCTCGACACTTGGCCGGACCTTGGCAGCCGGATTATCATTTGCTCCTCCTACGCTGAGAGGCTGATTGCGTCCTTCCGCAGAGTGGCGGTAAGGGGTGCAGACTTGCCCAGCTTGCGAGCTTGGAGGTGGATCGTTAGGGGTCCTTCTGATCCCGTGGCTGTTTCGGTATGAGTTTGTGCGTCTCCTTCATCAAGGTGCCTCTTCGACTTTTCGTATAAGCAGGAGTCCGAGTAGTAAGATTCGACCCCTTTGAAGGGATCGATATCAGCAAATTCTGTCTTCACGAAGCCGTGTTTGTCGACGTATCTGAAGCACTGGTATAGCGTGGAAGGCACGATCATATAATCGTGTATCCATGGGTGCCCCAAGAGGATGTTGTAAGAAGTGTCTGTATCTATGACGTAGCAGGTGACTTCGGATTGGAGGTCGCCAATTTGACACTTCAGACGAATCTTCCCAATAGGGTAGCTCCTGCCCGAATTGAAACCGCTGATGGCGGTGCTTGTAGGTGTCAGGCGATGCATTGGGATACGGAGATGATGTAGCAGACCCTTCGGGATGATGCTTATGGAGGACCCAGGATCAATGTGCATCCGGTCCACCTTTACGTCGTCGATGTATCCAGTATAGTATAACGGGAGATCGTGCAGGTTGGTTTTGATGAGCATATCCTGCGGGGTGAAGACGATATTGGACATCGCTCCCGTACACGCGCTATCTTGGAGATCTGTGGGCTGATTGTCTCCCGTGAGGTTGGCCTGAGCCAAGTATGCGTCGGTATTTTGGAGTGCATCGCTCAAGGCTGTACGGACATCCTTCGAGAGCCTTAGGAGTTTATATAAGGACAATTTGGCCGGTGTAATGGCCAATTGTGCCAAGATGTCGATGTTGTAGGGCCTCTCCAGCCCCTGAGGTGTCTCCTTTCGGAGGGATTTGTCGAAGCGAGTCTCCTTCGGCCTAGGCTTGTCGGTCGTCGAAGGCTGAGCCGGTCCCGGAGCATCAGTGGTAGTGGGCGGATGATTATCCGTTGAGTTCTCAGTCACGGGCTGAGATTGTGCTCCAGATCGAGTAACAACGACCGTGACTTCTTCTTCATCTGCCGAGGCGGTGCGGCATGATCTGACTTTTCTACTTCTCTTCTTATGAATGGGAGGCGTTGTGGACTGAGTCACCTCGTGAACCAGGTCCGGATGGACCCACATAATTTCTCCTCGTGATGTAGTGAGAGGTACTAGGCCGGCAGCTTGATCTCGAGCGGGCGGATTAGCAATTTTCATCGTTGCCAGAGGGATGGGTATAACACCGTCTTGAGTCTCTGTTGGAGGGAAGCTGCCGAATTGTACGGACACCATGTTGGCTGCTACAGTTACCTCCTCGAAATCGATGGCTAGAGCGTTCGAATCGATAAGGTTTTGGATATACCGTTTTAGTTGGTAGCAGTCGTGTGTAGCATGGTGGACGTAGCGGTGGTAATGGCAGAACTTTGGGTTCTCCAAGTCAGCCGGCCGAGGCTCCCGTCTTGGTGGAGGGAGATGGATTCTATCTCCTTGTATGAGCATGTCCAAGATAGGCTTGACGTGGCTGTCTTCAAAAGAGTAAGTGATTTGAGGCCATTGTTTGTCTGCTGGTTGTGACTCGGACTTCTAGGCCGCGTCGGCCACCATAGCCTGCTTGCCTCTGTTGTTCCGATTGTTGGAGGGGCTACCCCCATTGTCGGTGTTGGTGCTGGGACGCTTGCCCTTGTTCTCTCCATCCGAGATATGCAACCCCAGTTGGCGAGCCTTCCTTAATCGTTCCTCGGCACTTGTAGCACTGATGATAAAAGCCTTCCAGTCCTTGAATTGACTTTCGCCCATCCAGAGACTAATTGTTGGGAGCAGTCTCTTTTGGCAGATTTCAATCAAGGAAGAATTCGGATTGCCGGATGGTAACTTCATTACGGTTTGACGAAATCGCTCAATGTAATTCCTCGTCAGCTCTTTCTCTCCTTGGACGACGTCCATGAGGGTAGACATTGTGACGTCCTGGCCTACCTCGTAGAACCTCTCCAAGAACAAGCGTTTGAAGCCAGCGAAGGAGTGGATGCAATTGTCCGGCAGGTTGCGGTACCAGGCGAAGGCGACTCCTTCCAATGCCCCGATGAATAATTGCGTGAGGATAGCGTCATCATGAGGCAGATGGTCGGTGGTGACCTCAAAGTAGGTGATGTACCGACTTGCTGAGGTCTTGCCATCATAGGGGTTGATATTGAACGGCTTATATCTTGGTGGGAATGGAACATCCCTCCATTCAGTAGGATATGGTTTCCGTATTCTAAAGTCTTGGGAGTTTTCTCGGGCGTGGAACATGGCTCGGAGCTCTTGAACTTCTCTCCTTACTTCTCGGGTCTCATCTGTCGTAGTAGGAGCCGTTACTTCGGGAGGATTATTGTCCGGGTTCGGTGCCGCTGAATTTGAATCTATATTGTTTGTGGGACCCGTGCTTGTTTGGCCAGGTGTCACCCCTTGCAGAGTAGGAAGAGCCGCTTTGATCTCGTCTACAGACTTGACTAAGGCGTGCAGTATGGCCTCCAAAGTGTCGATGCGTTGGCGATCACTGGAACCACCTTGATTGTTGTCCGTCATGAATATCGTCCTTACGTGAGGAGTGACGGAAGAGACGGTGGAGGGTGTGCCCTCTGAGTCATACCCGTGCATCGAAAAATCATCGGGGTAGGTGGGAATATTCTCTTTGGGTTCGGACTCGGAAGGAACAGTACCCCCAGCTTCGGAGCTTGCTTCATCTTGAGAGTCATGGATGTCATCGGGGACGTCGACATCTGTTGTACCTGACGGGAGGGTTGTTTCCCCAGGCTCATCTCCCTGAAACATCGGATTGTCGTGGATGTTCGGAGGAGTGCTACCCCCAGCTCCCTCGACCCTCAGCGGTGCGAACGATGAATCTCCCATTGCAGCAGATTTTGTCTTTGAACGGGTGTATTGGTATACTCCGGTGGAGGGCAACCGTTTAGCCGACAATTTCTTAGCTGTAGTGGTTGATATTTTCGGACTGGAGATGCTTGTCTTCTTCCCTCTCCCCTCGGCGGGGATTTTCTGCCCGGAATTGCAGGAGACAACAGGAGGTGCCTCGTACTCCGAGCTCGGATGCTGTAATCTTTGGAAGACGGACGGTCAGTCTTCCGTCACTGCCGTGTTGTTGCAGCAGTAGTTGACGATGATCTGGGTGCAGTGACGTCCATGTGAGGACTCTTTGCACGCCGAGGCCCCTTCTCTTTCCTTGCATTTGTGGAGGATAGCCTCACGCAGGTCAGAGGAACCACTTTGTCCGTTTGCCGCTGGGAACTGGACTCGAGCGGTCCTATACAACTTCCCATCAGAGGCCCGCGTGATAATCAGCGGGACGCCCCGATAGTCGGAGGTTGGGTAGCTGTCTGGGCTTGATGAGCCCGCGCTGCCCTAGACTTCTTCTTCTTAGCACTTGTGGGTGCATAATAAGAAGAGTCCAAGTTGAATACCACAGAGTCTGGCTTATCATCCAGAGAATCATCAGGGTTCGGACCGTACGATAGACGGTCGAAAACTGATCGAGAGGAGCATGGAGCAGATGCTATGCGGCTGGGATTGGAAACCGTGCAGGCTGTCTGCATGCGGTTGTCTTCTGCCATCGGATGAGTTCTTATGCGGCTAGGAGTCACGACCGTGCAGGCTGACCGCATGCGGTTGGCATCTGTGACCGCATGGGTTTTTTGCAAATGATTGACTTTGATAGCCGCATGAGTCTCATCCATGTGGTCGGCAACTGTAGCCGTATAAGTTATGCGGCTGACAGATGTGGCCGCATGAGTTTTCTTCATGCGGTTGGCGGATGTAGCCGTATGGGCTTTCTCCCTGCGGCTAATACCCTTCTGCGGCTCGGATCGTGCAGAGTTCCTCTTTGTCCCTGCAAGTCCAGCATCATAGTGTTTTCTTCTGCCGAACTTGGGGACAGCAGAGTTGTCTACGGTCTGAAGTGGGGCCGCAGGAGAGTCCTTCTCGCCGTCTTGAGCCACAGAGGGTATCCCATCGAGGGCTTGAGGAGGAGCAAATGATTTTGGCCTCCACTCTTTATGAGCCTTCGCGGTGCGGGTACGCTTCTGGACCGGGCCAGCACTGCCTTCAGAGAGCATCTCTTCGAACGCCTGTTGGTCGAAGCGGACGACCATCTTCTGTTGTGTAGAGCCAAGTTGGGCTGCATCCGATTGTGTCACCAACTCCTCAGCCGTGGAGAAGTTAGTCTCCAGCAGAGTCGCCATCGTGTTTGCCATGAAATATAAAAGAACAGAACAATTATCGGAGGACCGAACTTTTACTTCACGTTACAAACTTGCTTGTACAAAGAAAGCCTAGGGACAAAAACCTAGGTACAGCAGTCTAAGTATAATTGTTTATTTTAGATTCTGGGGGGTGACAATAGAGGCTCGGGAAGGCGACGACAGTCCTGCCTTACTCCTTGGACGATCGGTATGCAGCTTTGGCTCCTTGTGAAAAGATGGTTGGCGTTGACGAAGAAATGCTCTTCTTGCTCCTCTGCTGCTCTTCTGGCTTCTCTCTCTCTCTGCGTATTCTTTTCTCTGACTATTGGGGAGTCTCTCTGTATATACGAATTTTTCTCTCTGAAATTGTATATCCTTTTACAAGGGAATGGCACCTTACTATTTATAATAGTGGGGGCATCATTAGGGTTTGGATGATTACCCATTCTCAAAGTGACGGCGGCCTGATGATTAACCAATCTGGACCATTCGTCTTGAACGTGAAAGATCTGGGCCATTAACACGGATTATGCCAAATCCCATCAATAATTAATGCTGATTACAATAAATCTTCGTCATGATGATTTGCTGACATCTGCGAATCTTAATGAATAAATTTGATTCATTCTTCTGCCACGTGTCCCAGATTATTGGGATTTGTCCCAAGATTTGATTGACTTTAGGATACGTGTCCCGTCGTCAATGTTGAGCCGCATGAGGAGTGTCGATGTTTGGGCCGCATGAGGGTTGATGACCGAGCCGCATGAAAGAGTTCATGACCGAGCCGCATGAAGAGTCTCTGTACTTCGAACCGCATGAAGGTTGTCATGACCGAGCCGCATGAATATATTCATGACCGAGCCACATGGGGGTCTTCATGGCCGAGCCGCATGAGAGTCTTCATGACCGAGCCGCATGGGTCTCTCTGTTCTGGCCGCATGGACTTTGTTTAGTCTGGCCGCATAGATTTGCCTCGAAGTTTGGTGGACAGCGCCACATTTGTGAAGATTTTCCTTATTTCCTAGGACGATAGTACTTTTTCGTGTCAGTCATTATGACGACTTTATGTCAGGACTGACAGCTGTCAGAGCTATCAGTTGTCAGAGCATTAATTGTGTTTGAATGACGCTGGGTACAGCCGTTCTAAAAAGACACGTGGCTTCCCTCTGCGGGCCGTATGGAGTCCACTCGAGCTGCCTATTTGTTTGAGCCGCATGTCCATGTTGGTGACTTTTGAGCCGCCTGATACTCTTGAGCCGCATGAAGCTCGTCTGATTTTGAGCCGCATGAAGCTTCCTGGGTTCTGTGCCGCATGAAGAATGTCTCAGGACGTCTCATGACCGAGCCGCATGAGGAATGTCTCATGACCGAGCCGCATGAAGGACGTCTCATGACCGAGCCGCATGAAGGACATCTCATGACTCGCATGAGGAATGTCTCGATCTGCCCGTGCACTCGCTTTGTGGGCCCGGGTATCCCGAACACACGAGTGCGTAGGTATCATGTTTGCTCCCTGATGTGGGGGCTAATAGAAACACTTGCCCTCGATCTTTGTTGGTAGACTCTTGAGAACCACTCTGTCCGTTTGCCGTCGGGGGCTGGACACAGGCGGCTCTGTACAACTTTCCATCAGAGGCCCGCTTAGCGGGACGCTCTTGATGGTCAGAGGTTGGGACAGCTGACTGAGCCCGATGAGCCCGCGCTGCCCTAGACTTCTTCTACTTAGCACCCGAAGGTGCGTAATAGGAAGAGTCCAAGTTTGGAAGGAGGGAAGAGAAGTTGGTGCCCTTTTCAAAGGAGGTAAGGGGGCTCTATTTATAGAATGGAGTGAGCCCTTTCTTTTTCTTCTCCTTTCCGATGTGGGACTAAACGCAATATTTTTCATGCTTCTACAGTTTAGTCTAGTTTAGTCAAGTTAGTTGATTGGTTAGTTAAGGTTTGATTATGGTAGCTCGAGTAGAATCTGAAATCTGAGATGTACATAGGGATGTATGTATTGAGTATTCCTATAACTGATATGTGGATTGGAAGGTGATCATGATTCAGGATGGTTTCAGTTAAATGCCAAGATCAGTTTGGTTGTTAGTTAGGAATTTGGTTAATACCAAGTTAGTTGATTGTTAATTAGAATTGTAATGCCAAGTTTAGTTTAATTGATTAGGTAGGGATGGTTTGTTGAAGTTAGAATAAAAATCTGATTTTGAAAGGTATATATGTATGCGTGTATTGGGTTAGATAGGATGAACTAATAAAGGGTATTTTGTGATAGAAATTCAGAGAATAGGTTAACTGCAATGGCAGTAGCAACACAGGCCTTGGCCTAGTGCAGGTGTCCAATGTGAGGGTGCCTTGGGTTGGTAGTGACCTAAGAATTGACTGGTAGACTAGTTGACCAAACTTTGACCTAGTTGACTAGTTTGGTTGACCAAAGTTGACCCAATGTTGACTTTGACTTAGATTGACCCAAATCATGTAGAATTTGCATTGAAGACTTTCCTTATGATATTTTAGACTGTATTATGACATGTGGTTATTTTAAATAGGATCTTATTACTCCAGTCCAGTCACTTTTTATCATCAGCAGTTCGGATTGCCAGGCGAGTACATTCTCTGATCTTTTCATACTTCTTTGGATATGTACTCTTGTTATAGACTAGTATACTTGATGCTGACATGACCTTCACACGGATTAGTACCCTCTGGATCTTTTCATACGATGTTATCCCCTCAGATACATCGAGTATGTCATGTTCATGTACTTTATCATGGTCATCATGTACTCCAAGTATTCACATTTATCCATGTGCACTCATATGTTATTCATGTACACTCATGACCATATGAGTTCCATGTATACAGTAGTTGTTATCCATGTGCAATAACATAACATGCTTCGATCCTTGTGTATTGGTTGGGGGCAGGGAGAGTGTAGTTGGTTATGTGATCATTATCCCCAGTAGTTATCTATGTGCATTCCATAGCTGTATCCATGTGCAACCTAAGATGTTTACATAACCAATTCATGCTCTGATTCACGTAGAAGGTTACATTCTTTACTTATCATATTATATCTCAGCTTATATCTTCTCTCTTGTTGATTTCTCTTTACAGCGATTCATGTATAGTTTTCTATAGCTTGCTTTATATGTTCATTCCTGATATGAACTGTTGTGAGAGATATATGCTCGTTCCGTCCTGACTGGACATGTTGAAAATTTTACAGGTGATGATGAAGAGTACTGTCCTACTTATTATGGCATTGGCTTAGATGATACTGGCGACGTGGACCCACAGGAGGATCCCACAGTCGCTGAGGACTTGTCCATAGTCTAGCTGAGACTTAGTACTTATTTGTATTTTCTGTTTGAGACTTTATGAGTTGTACTTGAGATTATTTCTGGTGGTTTACACCTAGACTTTTATTGCGACTCTCTTAAGATTTTTCTTCTATTCCATCTTAGTATTGTGATTGAGTTACGTATTATTTTACTCTCTATTCATAGTTATTTAGATTGTGTTAGATATGGTGACTTAGGACAGCGTTCTACCGCCGACACTGCGGCGTAGGCTGGGCGTTCGTTACTTCTCGTGCCCTTACATTGGGTGCGGGTTGTGACACGGATCCCACAGTCGCTGAGGACTTGCCTATAGTCTAGTTGAGACTTAGTATTTTATTTGTATTTGTGTTTGAGACTTTATGAGTTGTACTTTTGTACTTGAGATTTATCCTGGTGGTTTATACCTAGATTATTATCTGTGACTCTCTTGAGATTCATTCTTCTATTCCATCTTAGTATTGTGATTGAGTTACTTATTATTACTCTCCATTCGGAGTTTATTTTAGACTGTGTTAGATACTGTGACTCAGGACAACGTTCTACTGCCGACACTGCGACGTAGGCTGGGCGTTCGTCACTTCTCGTGCCCTTGCACTTGGTGCGGGTCGTGACATGTTTTTAGTTGTGGCCCATGTAGGTCAGTCACAATCACAACTAGTATGATTCGTAGTGGTACTCGAACTAGAGTATCATTACAGCCTGCATTAGGATATAAGATATAAGTTAAGGTACTCAATCACATTAGGAAAATTCTTATCAATTCTTGCTGTTAATTATCTCCTTTTGAAAACAATTGTCCTCCTTTGATGATTTCGCTTCTTTTCAGTAATTGATTCCTTGTTTGATCCGTCTTTAAGATAGTTATGGAGACACGATTTCATCTCTTCGGTCCATGCAGGACCACATTCGCATTAGTGCAATGTCGTGGTAGTACGACAATTTAATTGTATTACTACGAGCCTGCTATAGAGTATAGGAAGTAAAGTATTAGAATGAGAGGATACTCAATCACCATTAGAATTTCCTGAGAGATTCCTGGGACGACCCTTAAGAATCTCATTTTGAGCTTCGATTTAAATTCCCTTTCATTTATTTTAATCCACCTTCCTCCCTTGATTCTTGCATCTTGTTTGAACTCTTTTTCACCAATACCCTTACTTTCTTGTACTTAATAATGGTTAGGAAGATGGCTACACTGTTATATACTCATTGGTCAAATACATGGCTAGAAGGATTACATTAAGGAATTGGAATACACGGAGACTTGACTAAGTTATAAGGGCATTTTTCTAAAAGGATGATTTAATGATTAGTAGTTTGTAAGTTGGGATATTACCAAGAAAATTTATCTTGAAGATTCTAAGTAGTAATTACCAGAGGATTATAAAGTTATATTTTGATACTGGAGGAAATAGTTAGAATCTATATAAATCAATTTCAGGAATTGATGTGATTCATGAATTATTGGATTATGATTATACATCTTTGAACGTATATAGATTGGTTGATAATGATCAAAAAAAGCGGGTGGCAGTATGAACTATTAAATTGAGTCATACAAGTTGCGATGTATATGTTTATTAATTTCAATTTAAGTGGAAGCAATGATATTAAAATTTGGTTTAAAAGATTGGAAAGATATGAAAACGATTGTTTTGGAAGAAAAAAAATTCTCAAATTTGGAATCATGTCAATTGATTGAAGATTTAAAAATCTATTTAGATTTTGGTTTAAGAAGTAGTGATTATGTTTCAATGACTTATAAAGATAAATTATGGTTGATAAGTGCGTTAAAATACTGAGCTGTAAATACTAGAATGCCGTGATAAGCTAAGTGTCTATTTTGAAGATTATTTGAGACAAATTGGGAGTTTTTAAAGTTATAAAGTGATATAGAATTTTATGGATTCATGATTCATTAACTCTGGAGTTTAAAGTTGGATTGAAATGTTAAATTTTGGAAAGGTTAGTAGTAATGTGATAAAAGTTACTATGAGGTTTATGAAAAGGATTTAAAGGTTAGTCGTGATTAGATTGGATGCCTTAGAGTGAATACAATTGAGCTAGTTTTTGAAATTTCTTTTTAAAGGAATGTAATGGTAGGCCACCAAGGTAACCTTAATGAGATAGAAGTGTTCCACACTAATTGCCATATCACACATGACTATGATAGTAGTATATACTCCAGTGTTGTTAGTCATCTGCCAAACTATGTGACTGTATCTCAATCTTGACTTACTCAACCTTTCCTCAAATCTAGAACTTTTATTGTGACTTTCTAACCGTTTGTACTTGATCGTTCCTTAACAGTATTCACCTTTAGAACTGTGTCCCTAAATTATTTCACTGGATTCTTGATTAAATTTATTTAATACTTCAACTTGATTTCCTTTATTTTTGTATTAGTTGTCACCTCTTGAACCCTTACCATGATACTAAATTACTTTCTGACTTAAATTTGAGATTCAACCATGACTCAATTTTTTTGACCCGACATGGGATGGAGTTCTCCTTGTTCCTTAAATGCTTAATCTTGTACCTTATCTTGATTGCTTGACCAGCTTAGTTGATGATCTTGGACTATTTTTTTCTTCATCATTACCTCCCTTACTTATATTTGATTACCTTACGCTGCTAATTTAGACTTAGTTTTGCAAGCTTATCTCTTTTCGAGCTTGATCATGACGTATTTTATTGGGTCGACCCACTAACATATTGTCTAATCAGAACCGGTGTATGATGGTCTGATCAACGTAGTGCACTTTGGTTCGCTTTCATATATTACTCTACGTGGATGAGACTCTAGAGCATATGTCTCATCCACGACAGTTTGGCAATTCTTCTTGAATTATTTTCGTCGTCTATGAACTACGTATTGTACTCAATAGTATCGTCTTTGAACTCTCTTTGCTTTTGTCTTTCACTTATTTCAGAAAGACAAGGCACTGTACTTAATAGGTCAACCCAGGGTATTACGTTTAGCTTCCTTATCAAAAGAAGGAAATTGACTTATTTCTATATCCTCGCAATATCCTTTAGGATTTCAATAGTATTGAATTCTAAACCCTTGATCGCGACCAGTCGACTTGGTCATTCCCTTATCATCCGATGTTTGGAACCTTATTCAATTGAATTAATTCAAATGTGACATGGATTTCCAAATCTTGGATACTCATGCTCAGACTTCAATGACCTCGTTCTCCATCTTGCCCACACCTCGATTCATCCTGGATTTGATCAACTTAGATCATATCGAGACTAAAATTTCTTATAGATAGTATGCTTGGATTTCAGTGTTATTGACAGTCGTGCTTTAAACTTTCAATTTTGATCATCTTTAGAATATTAACGCTTTATGGTTAATTTTAGTTGTTTTTTTATCACCAGTATTTGTATAGGATGATAGATTGCCTTACAACCCGATGATTTATTATTTTTCCTTATCTTTTCTAGAATGGCACCCATGACCAGAGTCTGTTCCCAGTGCACAACTGTAATTCTGGATGAGACCGAGATTGTACTTTTTTCTTCTATTGCTCAGGAGGTGTTAGTAGCCTCACCGGAGAATTTCCCTCCATCTCCTATCCTTCAGGAGAGAACTGTAGTTCAGCTAGAGATTGAGGGCCTTCCTTTGCCTTCTGGAGTGGTACCCCATGCCATTCCTGATGGGGTTCATATTTATAGAATCCGTCAGGATGTGCAGGAGGTATAGAGACTTCAGGCTGAGCTTATGAGAGAGCAGAGTCTCAGTTTTCAACTATTGTAGGTTTACATGCATTTGAGGGAGGAGCCTAGTCCTAAGAGAGCGAGGAGCAGTTTATACCCAGAGCCTCAGAAGTACCCAGGCTTTCAGCCTAGATCAGCCTATCCAGTGCAGATTCCTGTCCAGCAGAGACCAGTTGAGTGGGTGCCTACCTGTACTTTCTGTAAGAAGCTTGGGCACGTATGGAAGGACTGTAGGAAGAGACTAGGATTGTGCCTATTTTGTGGATCAGCTGCACACAAGATACGAGACTGTCCTACTACACTTGCCCCTAGTCGAGGCCTACCTCCAGGAGAGAGTTCCAGCTACCAGACCTAGTAGAGGTGAGTTCTTGACCCATACCTTATCTTATCTTGATGATTACTGTACCCTAACATAATGTTTGTATGCTTGATATCTAATGACTACTTTTGATCTAGTATGACTATAGTGGCTAGATGAGACCCCAGACTGATTAGCTGCCATAATCATGTATGATATCTTTCTAACTGCATGATTTAGATAAGTTTTCTTAAGACCATGATTGTTGGGGATTTGACCTAGAAGGAGTAGGATCATTTTAATTTCGAGAACAAAATTATTTTAAGGAGGGTAGATTTGTCACACTCACTTTTCAATTTCAAGGGTATTTTAGTAATTGTGATTTATTTAAATTTTTATGATTTTTATTTGAATTTTTATCTATTTATTAATTAGATTGATTGCAGTGTGGTTTGATTGATTGTAGACTGGTGACTTGGTAGTTTGACCTTAGCCAACCATGACCTAGAACCTTAATGCTATATTAGAAATTAGATTTATTATCATTAGAATTACTTTAGATTTTATTAGTAAATTTTTAGAGTGATTAATTGATTTTTAGCCATTTTTGACCTTTCTGTGATTTTCTGAATATGTTGACTTTATTGTGCTAGCAACTGGTTTAACCCTAGTGAACTTGTATAGGGGCCTAACTATGCATTAGAATTTTTATTTTCATTTTTAGAATTTATTTTGTGCATTAGATTATTTTTAAGGCTTTTATTTATTTATTTAGCCTTTTTTGCATGTAGGCCTTTGAGCTTTTCGACTTGGGCCCATTTCTACTTGAGAAATGTTAGCCCAATGATTATATCATGTTTTTGAATATGGCTAATCAATTAAGTTTAACATATCGACGTCACTAATATTCATGTAATCACTATTATGTTACTACTTAAACTTAGCATTGTCCTAATGTTAGCATTGTCCTAAATATTATATATCATATTGCTATGCTTGTATCATGTTGTTTTGTTTGCCTAACATGTATTTGTAGACATGCTATAAGCATGATCAAATATGATCAAACCAGGACATATGCAATGGGCCAAAGATGGCGTCATACAAGAAGATTTCTCTGAACCGCCTAACGACCTATCCGGGGCCTCGCATCGGGGGTTCCGCTGCCCGGTCAGCGGACAGAGGTCGAGGGGGCAGCGCCCCCCGTCAGGGGTTCGGTGGCGAAGCCCCCGAAAGGTATTCAGATTTTCAGATATGTTTATCTTTGGACGATTGCCGTCAAGGGAAAATGCGTCTTCAATGTCAGGAAAAAGACGTCATCAAATGGGCTACTAGTTTTCATATTTATTCTGTATTTTTCCCTTTATTGAGTCTAGGAAAAATGTGAGATTGATCGGATCGGTACTGGCTTAGGTTTTTCTCAGTCCACAAACAAAAATAAGCCTACCTACGTATCCCAAAAATCCACAATTCCAAAAGGCCCAAAACCAATACAAATTTGGTTTATTCCTTACTGTTCTGAACCAGCAGAACTCTGACAGAACTCTGACCGAGTTCGGTCCGAGTTCGGCCCGAGTTTGGTCTGGGTTATTTGAAATACAGTTCCCACCAAATCTGCATCCAACGTTCGTATGCGAAATCCTAGCATCCGAACTCTGCCCGAGTTCGGTTCTACAAAAATACTATAAATAGAGTTGAGTTTACCATTCATTTGAACAATCCAATTTCATCTCTTCTCTTCTCTATCTAAAGTGTTCTGAGCTTTTACTTTCATATCTAAGCCTTTACGACTCTTAGCCAAGCCAGTACAGTTTCTGTTTAATCTAGAGTTTGGTATTGAAGAGTTGTATCGGAGGTTGTATTCAAAAAACGTTCCAGTTTTCCAATTACCATCTGGAGCCGATCGTGCGCTCGTCACCAAGCACGGTGTTGTGAAGTCGGTCGTGCACTTGTCGCCAAGCACGGTGTTGTAAGAGTTGCAAGCACCCAGTTAAAGCTTGTGTCATAGTGGATTAACATCGAGCAAGAGTACTCGAGACTGGATTAGTCCTCTCAGAGGGATACCAGTATACATCGCTGTGTCACTGAGTTTGAATTCTTGACTCTTACTTTACTGTATTTATTTACTGTCTCCTATTTGCTGCCATAGTTATTACTTAAGATTTTAATTGGTGATTATTTTCCGCTGCATACGCACATACTCTATTCACCCCCCCTCTAGAGGTGCTCAACGGTCCTACAAGAAAGAGTTGGCCCAAGTGAAACCCAAACCCTAGAGAACCCCCCTTGGCCGCCCAACAGCAGTACCCCCTCCCATTGTTGCATTCATTCGAAGTTTGTAGCCTCCACAAGGAAACCCTAAGAGACCCAACTCTCCAAAACACTTTTTTCCTTCATCCGGAGTCCGTTTCTTTCCAGACAAACTCTGTTGTGCTCGTCAAGGAGAGGAGGATCTGCTGGACCATTTCTGGAGTGGAGATGGAAGGTTTTGCAAGAGGGAAATCGGCCGACACGATAACCGAGGAGCCCCGATCATTGAGTTTTGACGCTCAATAGGTAAAACCCTAATCTACCATTACAAATCTAGTTTTTTCTTCATTTTTGCATCCATATAGGTGCTCTAGCCTTTCCCACGAAATTTGGTGGGATTTTGACTCCGTTTGATGGAGGTATCGAGCCCGTGTCGGTCCCTTACGGCACGTGTTCGACGAAATGCCGCTTAGGATTGAAAGTTGCTATTTTTCGATTCTGACTTCATAGATGTTTGGATAATATCATTTCAATAAACTTTTGTGAAGACGGATTGGAAATCGATGACTTTTCAGCGATGTTTCGGACACGGACACGCGTGCACGAGATCCCGTGCACGGTCCCGTGCACGTCCTGCAGTCTGTGCGTCATAACTCGACGCACAGAGCTCCGTCTTGCGGGAAATTTTACGAACACGTAGGGGCAACCTCTGCCCACATGTCCGTAGAATTTCATGACGTTTTGTCAAGCGAGCGCGGAGAAATCGTGCGTGCACTGGTCAGCCACACTGTGCACTCGAGGTGATTTTTGTCGCAGGAACGGACTTCGTGCGCACACACGATTCAGCGAAGACCTGTTCCAGGACCCAGGACATGTCGACCTATACCTAGACGACCCGTAGGACGAATCCCGAGTCATGGCGTGGCCCGACGAGCGAGCCACGAGGATGGAACCGCGTGCACGAGGACGCGCGGGCGGGCGCGCGCGCAGCAGGCTGCGCGGGTGCGGGGGCTGCGTGCACCGCTTTGGCGCATCTTGTCACCATGTCATCATGTCCTAGACCTACCCCAGGACCCCCAGCTACGTGCACGAGCACGTGGCTGTTCGTTGCGTGTGCGGCGCTCAAACGAGCGAGAACGCACACATACCACGCGGTATCGGGAAATTCTGATACGCGTTCTGTGGATACGACACGGACACAATTTCGAACCCGAGAGTACTCGAGCGTATCACGTAGGTTGAGACCAGTGTGTATGCCGGGTTTCGCGGGTTGATTTGGTGTATTTTGCATTTTGAGTCGTTTTGTCAAAATTGGGTTTTTCGGGTTCAAAGTTTTGAATATAAATGTGATTTTTCGATCCTTGACTTTTTAGTCCGTATTTTCTGAATTGTTAGTTCATATATGATAATTAGAACTTGTGGAAAGTGATCCGTGGGATCATCACCTAATTGTTTGCTTTTTCCAAGCATAATCGGGTTTTCATTGAATTGGATAAAATTGAGATTTATATGATATTTCGATTTTTGAGTTAAAAATGATATTTTGATTTCTAACTTCTTAGTTTACAAAATCTGAGTTTTCAGGACATATATGAGGTTTCGGATTTGTGGGAACCAACTTTTGGTTTTGTTTTATAATTTTCCATCAATTATGAGTATATATGCTTTTCTATATATAGCTATATATATATATATATATATATATATATATATATATATATATATATATATATATATATATATATATATATATATATAAAACCCCGTTGAAACCTATTGCTAATACATACATGTTGAGAATGGGTCGAGATGGTTTTAATTCCAGATTTGGATTCACTAAACCTATTTCAAAAACCATTGGTATTACTTTCCTTTTGAGCATTGTATATATATATATATATATATATATATATATATATATATATATATATATATATATATATATATATATATATATACATATAGATATAGATAGTTCTTGATTGTATATATATGTATATAATAGTATATTAACTTGGGATATATCATGATTGTGTTGCTGTTTTAATCTCAGAATTTACCTCATTCAGTAAGTACCAGTACACACACACGCACACATCACTTTTTGTTAGATTTGGGTTTTGTTGTATTGTATATACACATGTGTGTATATACCTATATGTATATATATATATATATATATATATATATATATATATATATATATATATATATATATATATATATATATATATATATATATATATATATATATATATAATATATATATTTAAGCTTGTTAATTCTCTTAGATTAGATTGTAGTTGTGTATATGACTATAGGAGCCCTAGGATAGATTTGGTTTGTCATTTCGAGCTTAGTTTAGTCGAATTGGCCGACAAGTTGACCAAATTGACAAAAGTCAACTTTGAGTCAAACTTGATCCAATTCAACTCAAACGAACTCCGAATGACGTGAAATTTTGTGTATGACCTAAAATTAGTAGACGGACCAGTTGACCCTGGTTTGACCAGGTTTGACTAGCGTTGACCAGGTTTGACTAGAGTTGACCGATGGTTGACTTTGACCAAAATGGACCTAGAAGCATGTAGTCTTGCATGGTAGCTATTTCTTTTGATATTGTGGACTTGGTTGTGACCTGTGTGTATCTTTAAATAGGTTTACATTGCCCCAGTTTAGCTACACCTCATCATCAGTAGTTCAGTTTGCCAGTCGAGTACATTCTCTGATCTTTTCATACTTCTTTGGATATGTTCTCTTGTTATAGACTAGTGTACTTGATGCTGACACGATGTTCACACGGATTAGTACTCTCTGGATCTTTTCATGCGATGTTATCATCTCGGATACATCGAGTATGTCATGTTCATGTACTTTATCATGGCCATAATGTACTCTATGTATTCATATTTATCCATGTGCACTCATATGTTATTTATGTACACTCATGACCATATGAGCTCCATGTATACAGTAGTTGTTATCCATGTGCAATAACATAACATGCATTGATCCTTGTGTATTAATTGGGGGCAGAGAGAGTGTAGTTGGTTATGTGATCATTATCCCCAGTAGTTGTATCCATGTGCACTCCATAGCTGTATCCATGTGCAACCCAGACCATTTACATAACCAATTCATGCTCTGATTCACGTAGAAGGTTGTATTTCTCTATTTATCATATTATATCTCATTTTATAGTCTCTCTCTTGTTGACTTTCTTTACAGCGATTCATGTATAGTTTTCTATAGCTTGCTTTATATGTCCATTCCTGCTATGAACTGTTATGAGAGATATGTGCTCGTTCCGTCCTGACTGGGCATGTTGAAAATTTTACAGGTATTGATGAGGAGTACTGTCCTACCTATTATGGCATTGGCTTAGATGACACTGGCGACGTGGACCCTCAAGAGGATCCCATAGTCGCTAAGGACTTGCCTATAGTCTAGCTGAGACTTAGTATTTTATTTGTATTTGTGTTTGAGCGTAGGCTGGGCGTTCGTCACTTCTCGTGCCCTTGCACTGGGTGCGGGTCGTGACAGCCCCCTGCTTTTGAGTCCCGTGTCATGACGTGTCATGTCCGGATCTAATATACTATTCGGGGATGGGAAGTTATTAGTGGTTGTGTGATCAAATTTCTACTTGTTCTTCACACTCGTACTTGTTACTTGTTCATAGCTATACCCTCACCTCACGACGGGTAAAGCCTGACCCTACTTGTTCATAGCTTTCCATGGTGGCCGGCCTGATCTTGCTCTTTTGTACACTATTTATGGCGGTCAGATGGAACAGCCTGATCTGGACCTAAGCCGATCATATAACACCCTAATAATTCATGGCACCTTTTATGTTTACTTTTATACATCATATATCATGTTCTGTTCTATCTTCCTGTATTATCACCAAGACATGATATCATGTTTCACATACCCAGTTATATTTCCTACTTTGATATTTGTCTTGTATTTTATTATAATTATCACTTATAGAATATGTCAAATCATTAGAACTGCTGTTAGTGTTTTGTACTTGCTCATTTTTCTGACAGGATACCGTTGATATATTACTGATGATTCAGAAGCTGACTGCTCGACCTACTATGGGGCCGGGGCAGATGGAGACTTAGGCCAGGACTTTGACCGGGCAGCAGAGCCACTAGATGTTGTATCCTTTGACTAGTATAGCTTAGTTAGGCTTGCCTGGACTGCGATCCAGCTAGTGCTTTCAGGCCGTAGTTTTTATATTATATTTTGAGTTTCTATGATGTGTTTATATCTCTGAGCTTGTGTTGGATCTTGAACTCTTTTCCAGTTTTCCCTTCTATCATATTTCTATTTCGTGCTATCTATCCTAGTTTGTCTTGTGATTGAGGTATGCCATATTATACCTCCGTGCGGAGATGACAAGTACCCTTATATTTTGTCCAGTTATAGTATTTATAGACGACATATATAGCGTTCTACCGCCGATTTTGCGACGTAGGCTGGACGTAACTACGTTCTCGTTCCCTTCCTCAGGGTGCGGGTCGTGACACCTACTGATGCTGCCGGACATACTTATGAATATTATAATACTTTTTTTGAGAAAAATTATATTCCTGAGGATTTAATTGGTTCACCCTCCTGAAGTTGCTAGTTCTACCCCAAATGTTGCAAAGAGCAAGAAAATATAAAGTATTAAATTTTTTTTGTTATACTTAATAAAACTATGCCTGATGGCTCACTTGTTTTAGATCAGAAAGGAAAACCAGTTCCGCACGCGGTAAAATACAAGAAATGTTCCAACATATACAAATGGAAGATGGGAGGTGGCACGGGTACCATATCAAGATACTATGAAGCCTGCTATGGCCCGGGCTCAATTCTGACGACCCAAACTCAGATAAGTTTTAGAGGTAGCGTGTAGGGCTGCAAACGAGCCGAGCTGAGCCGAGCCAAGCTTTTGTAAGCTTGAGCTTGGCTTGACTAGAATTATTCGAGCTCGAGGTCAAGCTTGATAAGTTTTTTATTTTGAAGCTTGAGCTTGGCTCGAGCTTGTTTATATTAAGCTTGAGCTTGGCTTGGTTTGAGCTCGAGCTTGGCTTGATAACGAAGCTTGATTCAAGCTTGATAAACAAGCTCAATAAGCTTGAAATCAAGCTTATCGCTCTACTTTATTTCAAACTCATTAAGCTTGATTTCAAGCTTAATGAGCTTGATTTCTTAAATTCAAGTATCTGAAATATTAACAATTTATTTATAAAAATTTAATTTAAAAAAGTTCCTTAATATCACTTATTAAGGACATAAATATATAATACACACAACCATATTGTTGTGCATACATATATATAATTAGAATTCAACAAAGAACAAATGAGCTCCTAAACGAGCTAGCTCGCAAGCTCATAAACGAGCAAGCTCACAAGCTCAATCGAGCCGAGTATTTCTAAGCTGGAGCTTGGCTCGTTTATTAAACAAGCTAAAAAATAAAGCTTGAGCTCAACTTGTTTACTAAACGAACCGAGTTCAAACGAGCTTTTACCGAGCCGAGCTTCGAGCAGCTTGCAAACGGCTTGGCGCATTTGCAGCCTTAGTGCCGTGGGTTCTTCAATGAGCATGTTTTCTATTTAGCTGTCCGTCATAAAATTGAATTGACTAAATATATTATTGCTAATGAACTTCCATTCACTTAGGATGAAAGTGAGTATTTATATGATTGTGCCATAAATTATTTAAATCCATATTTTAGTAAAGTTACTAGAGGCGCTGCTAGAAAAGAGGCTAAGAGAACTTTTTACTGAAATAAAAGTTGTTTTAAAATAAAGTTTGTCGCATGTTAGTAAAATAGCTATTACTTCTGATATTTGGACAAGTAAGCAAAATTATGCTTATATTTGTTTCACGACACACTACATAGATTCACAATGGATGTTGTAAAAGTGCAACATCTGTCTAAAAACTCTAGAATTTCTACACACGAGCTCTGTAATTACAGGAGCTATTTCAAAACACGTTCGTGAGTTTAATATTCACTATAAAATATTATCTGTATCTTTTGATAATGCTAATAATAATAAGTCTGTTATATCTTAATTGTCTTTACTATTTCAGCCTATTTTAGAAGGTAGATTATTGCATGTTAGGTGTGCTTGCCACATTATTAACTTAGTTGTAAAGAATGTCTCGAATTTTTTAGTACACATTTAGAGACTCTTAGACATTGTTTACACAGCTTGAACACGTCTCCAAGTAGGCAACAAGCTCTTAAAACCACATATGCACATTTTAGTATTCGTTTTTGAAGATTTGTTAAGGATGTACCACATAGATGGAATTCTACATATTTAATGTTGAAATCCGTAATTCCTTTTAAGGATGCTATTACATATTTTTGCAATATGGATCATAATTTTGAATATCGAGTAACTGAAGATGATTGGATTGCTTCTTCTATTTGTGAATTTTTAGTAACATTTTACAATGTTACATGTACTCTTTCTGGTGTTTATTATCCTACTTCTTATTTAGCTTTACGCAAACTTTGTAATATGTCTTATTTATTTTCTAAATATAGAAATGTTCATAATTTTGAATTTGTTATAAAAAATGGAAGCTAAATTCAATAAATATGGGGTGATGTACCGCTTTTATATTGTTTAGCTTCCATTTTTGATCCTACGATCAATTTAGGGGATGCAGAGGCTTTTGTTAGTTGACTTTGCAGAAAATCTGGATGTTGATATTACTGACGTGAAAGTAGAACTGAGGATAGTGTTGGCAAGTTTAGTAATGCTTTATGAAGACAAAGTTGTGTCGACCCAACTAACTCAAGTGGGTACTAGTATTAGCTCTGGCTCGGTGTCTAAGTTATCACACGCCAGTCGGATACTACAAAGGAAGAAACAAAAACACTCTTCCCAACCCACTCAAGAGTTGTCTTTATATCTAAGTTCTTATGAAGAAGAAGATGATTCTTCAAATCACTTCACCATATTAGAATGTGGAAAAAATACAAAAAAAGATTTCCTGTACTTTCTACCAAAAAACGTGATCTACTAATGGTCCCGGTGTCCACGATAGCATCTGAGTCATATTTTAGTGCAGGATCAAGGACTTTGAGCATAAAGAAGAGCCGGTTGAAGTTAGTTATCTTGGAAGCTTGTGTATGTGTTCAAGATTGAATTTTAGCACAGAAAAGAACCCAAAACAAAAGAAATAAAGATGCTGACATCAACAAGCTGGACTTTGAATCGCTTACAATGGGTAAAGCTTCTGGAACCGAGAAAGAAGAATGACTCAAATGTATGAATTAGTAAACTTATAAAACAAAAGAAACAAAAACAAAACAAAACATAAAAACAAAAAACAAAAAACAAAAAACCAAAAACAAAAAAAAACAAAACAAAAGAAAGAAAACTTACAAAACAAAAGAAAAAGATAAAAAACAAAAACAAAAAACAAAAACTTAAAACAAAAAAAAAACAAACTGGAAATTGCCGAGAAACCCAATTTAGGGGTTGGTTTGTATGAAAAACCCACCCACATGATGGCTTTTATGAAATGCGCAGAATTATATAATTCCACATTAAATATTCCAACCCTTTAGATGCTATGTATTTACAAAATTGACATTTTTATAGTACCAAAAATACCCCTTCGCGCAAATTTGGTCATATATATATGATTTTGAATTAAAAACTTAGATTTGGATTGCAATTTTTGTCTTCTTCTTCTTCTTCTTCACGAGAGATCTGAATTCCATTGCTCTCATCTTCAGTAGAGATCACAAAGATCGTTCGTAGTTTACTGTGATTTTCTTCAGTCGAACTTTGATCATCTCTCACCAGCATCGCTCATCATCATCATCATCTTCGTGGAGAGATTTGAAGTTTTCCGGCGATTAAGTTAATTGTGGAGAGAAGATCTTCTTCTTGTCTTTTTATAGATCTTAAAACACGGTAAGAGTTCAGATATATAGAAATTCATTCATCATCTTCGCATATCTCAAAATTTTTGCTGAATTTGAATTTGTTATGAAGATTTATAACTGAGAAACTATTAGAGAGATCTTTAATCTCATTCTTTTGTACGAATATGAAGGCGAATAATATTCGTCGTGCTAATATGACTGGGATGGTCATCCTCCATTCACTTGTCACAATGAAAGAGCATTCTCCATTATATTTAGACGGAGAATGATAATTCTCCATTAGTTTTGGACGAAGAATGGCCAATTCCCTTGAGAATGATCATTCTCCGTGAGTTTTAGACGGAGAATGATCATTCTCATGCATTTTAACACTGGAAATGTCATTTTTCGTATAATTTAAAATGGAGAATGACATTTTCTGTATTAAATTATACGAAGAATAGCAATTCTCATGCATTTTAACACTGGAAATGCCATTCTCCGTGTAATTTAATACGGAGAATATCATCCTCCATGTAATTTAAAACAGAGTATGGTCATTCTCATGCGTTTTAACGCATAAGAATGCCATTATTCGTGTAATTTAATACAGAGAATGTAATTCTCCGTTTTAAATGAAACGAAGAATGGTCATTCTCATGCCTTAAAACACTAGAATGACTATTCTCCGTGTAATTTAACACGGATAATGGCATTCTCAGTTAGTTTAGACGGATAATAATTATTTTCCGTTAGTTTTAGACGGAGAATGATCAGAAATGTGTTGTCCTATTTTGTGATCTCTTCTATTTTTATGTTATCTAGGGGGGAATGGAATCAAGTTGTTTAGTTAATTTTTGTTTCAAAGGAGACATAGTTTTCTGCCGTGTCACATATGAAAGTACCGTAGAATTTTTAAAGTATCAAGTGTGCGATTGATGGATTTCTTTGGATCCACTTTCCTTTCGTTTCAAGTTTTTGCATTCCGATGTGACTGAACTGTACGTTGACAGTGGTTTTTGGCTTCGGTCATTTGTTGGGGGTTTCCATGGTACCCATGACGTGAGCTTTGATCTATTTATGGAGCAAATATACCCTCCATGTTCTTCATCGATATCTTCTTCTTGTCAAAGCACTCTCATGGGACCTTCGTCTTTCTCTGTTAGTTCTTTGAGTAGATGTTCTCTAACTATAAAGGATAAACGAGTAGTAGAATTTTATGAGGGATCAATTGAGACAGTCGAAGAGGAAATCAGATATGTGGAATGGATCAATTACCGGTATTGGTTAGATTTTTCTAAATGGTGTTGGATCTCGTCATCCATTCCATATTTTAAAATTTGAGTCGGGGAGGTACACTGTTTGCTGCAAGAATTACAAGACCCATGCTTGTTTGTGGAGCTTCCATGCTATATCTATTTCGGAAGATAATCAAAATTTTGAGGTAAAGAGGGGTGTGGGAGAACACAATTGTGGAGCTGGCTATATGGATAAAGGTAATCTAGTTGTTTCAACAAATTTTGTGAAAAGTTTGGTTAGTGACATTGTTCGGATGGATCCTAAAAAGTCAAAAAAATAAGTTATCGATAAATTCAAGGTTGACTACGATTTATCTCTTATCTACGGGCAGGCATACCACGACATTAGGCTGATGCACCAAGAAATGTACGGAGATGATGTTAGAGCTTACAGCGACTTGCGTTGGTATGTCGATAAGGTAAAGGAAACCAATATTGGTTTCGTTATCGACTTTCAGAAAGATGATAAATCAATGAGGTTTCAGCAGCTTTTTCTTTCATATGGGGCTTGCGTCGAAGGATTTCAATATTGTCGCCCGATGCTATATTTGGATGCGACTTTCCTTACAGGAAAGTTTAGAGGATGTTTGATGTATGCTAAAACGAAGAATGGTGACCAACAGTTCTACCCTCTTGCCTACGGTATAGTTTTAGACGAAGATAGCGACAAGTGGGAATGGTTCCTTAAAAATCTCAAGAACGTTGTTGGATGTAGTAGGCGTATCGTTTTTCTTTCGGATCAAGGCACCGGTTTAATTTCTGAAGTTCCTAAAGTGTTCCCTACTGCTTACCATAGCTATTGCTATTATCATATGAAGAATAACATACCGCTGAAGGAGAAAGGAAATGAAAGCAAGTATCTGTATGTACTTGAAGCTTGGAGGCAAGCAGTATATGCTCTAACGCTAGGTGTGTAAATCAGACATATATATGGAGCTTTTATGTACATTCTCTGTTATTTTAAGAAGGAGAATGGCTATTCTCCGTGTAAATCTCACGAAAAATGGCCATTCTCCGTTTACATCTCACGGAGAATGACATTCTCTGTGTTCCTTAGCAAAGAGAATATGCATTCTCCGTTAGTTTTGAACGGAGAATGACCATTCTTCGTGTTTTTAATACGAAGAATGGTCCCTATTTTTCCATGTACTTGTGCCTTGACTTCCTTCTTAATTAATTTCTTTTTTTCCTGTATAAAGGTGGTTATAAACAAACAATTAAGAAGATATATGATCTGAATTGTGGTCATATTTTGAATTGGATGGATAAACAAAAACCTAAACATCGGTCAAATGCATTAATTCTTTCCCAGATGTAGATACGGCGATGTTGCTTCTAGTTGTGCAGAGTCATTCAATATATGGATAAAGGCTGAGAAGAAAATGCCTATTTCAGCACTTGTAAACGTTATCTGAGTGAAGATGGTGAAGATAATTTTGGATCGCCACAAGGATGCAATTGATTTAAATAGCAAATTGACACCATACGTCGAGAATATGCTGAAACAACTTACAGATGATGACATGTCTTATAAGGTATATCATTCTGGTGATTTCGAGTTTGAGGTGATGGCATACACTTTCTCACACCTGGTGAATCTTCTTGATTGACATTGTAGTTGTCGCAGATGGAAGGTATATAGATTCCCATGCAGCTATACAATCTAATACAACAGATTTGGTTCGGATAAATTCGTTTACGATTTTGTGGAGCAGTATTGGACATTAGATTTTTACAAGAAGCAACATTCATGTGCAATTCGTCCAGTTCCAGATTGTGAAAAATAGTTTAAAAATAATTCAACTGATTTGGTTCTACCACCTGTTCAGAAATGTGGCCCTGGCCAACCAAAGGCGGACCGTTATAAAAGAAATTATGAGAACAAGGGAAAAGAGAAGAGGAAGATGAGGTGCCAGAATTGCCTTGAATTAGGTAATCATAATCGCACCACTTGCCTCTCCCTCCACGTTCTTCTACGGGGGTCGAGGGGGCAACGCCCCCTCGTTAATACATATTCAGCCCTTCTTTCTTTTATATAATTGTTTTTTGAATACATTTATTACATTTTTGATATCAATGGTGCTATTTTGAAGTCTGTTATATATAATGTTCCACAATTTTTTGACTGGATAATGGCAATTCTCCGTCATTCTTACACGGAGAATGGTCATTCTCATTCGTTTTAACATTGGGAATGCCATTCTCCGTGTAATTAAAATGGAGAATGACATTCTTCGTGTTAAATTGTACGGAGAATAAACATTCGCATGCGTTTTACACTAGGAATGTCCATTCTTCGTGTAATTTAATACGGAGAATGGTCATTCTCATGCATTTTAACACTGGGAATGCCATTCTTCATGTAATTTAACACGGATAATGATATTCTCATGCGTTTTATTGGAGAATGGCATTCTAATGCGTTTTAACACTGAGAATGACATTCTCCATTTTAAATTACACGGAGAATGAACATTTCCATGCGTTTAACACTGGGATTAACCATTCTCCGTGTAATTTAACACGAAGAATGGCATTCTCATGCGTTTTAACATTGGAGAATGGCATTCTAATGTGTTTTAACACTGAGAATGACATTCTCCGTTTTAAATTACATGAAGAATGAACATTCCCATGCGTTTTAACACTGGGACTGACTATTCTCCGTGTAATTTAACACGGAGAATATCATTCTATGTTTTAAATTACACGAAGAATGAACATTCCCATACGTTTTAACACTGGGACTGACCATTCTTCGTGTCATTTAACACAGAGAATGTCATTCTCCGTTTTAAATTACACTGAGACTGACCATTCAAAAATGATATATATAAAACAATGTAAAAGACAGAGCAGATGTAATGAAAGATGCATACACATAGAATAAAAGTCCAATGTAAGATAATAAAAAGAAGTTATTAGCCCATTTACGTTGTAATTTTCATAATATTTTTGGGTGATATATTTTCACTTTGAAGCAATCTCTTAACCCATGCCAACCTAACCGTTGTAATTTTCTGGTGAATTTCATCATCATTTCCTTTTGGTACTGTGAAGGGAGAATTCATCAAGCACTTCATATAGTACGTCGTGTACAAGAGGTAGTTGGGTGCTTTCTGTTGTGGGCATTTTGTATGAAAAATCGTCTGTGTGCTCCCATACTCCATTATAGCCTTGCATCTTTCTCTCATTATCTCAACTTTTCTCCTGCCGATAGGCTCCAAGACCGTCCTCATGGATTCTGCATCTTCGTTGCCCTTGTCATACGTGTTGGGCACCAAGGAGTTGTAGTGTGCCCACACGTAGGAGCTCAAGTTGAATGTGAGCATCGTATAGTGTTTGTTGGATTTATTAAAGAGTGGAATGAATATCCACTCTATGTCTTCCTGTAAATCCATGATGAAGTTTTGTACATCTGTTTTGAAAGTGTTAAGGGCACCGGCTGTTATGTCTAATTCATGAGCTTGGGCAATGATGGACTATTTGTAATAAAAAAACACAATATCATGAGTTAGTTTCATTGGTGTACACATGAATAGGAATTTTTCAGTTTTGATTCTTACCAATGTGTGGGGCATCATGAATGCAGACCACTTATATTGCACCTCATGTAAACTTGACTATACTCCCCTTTTTGCATTGGTTTGAAGTTGTTTCATCTTGCTTATTAATATGTTGAGTATTCCAGCCTCAATGTCTTGATAGTGGAGAATGTCTTGTATGTCTATTGCTGTCAAGATAATTTCAACTCCATATTGATCTTTCGTAGCCGCATATACAACATCACTGCACATAAACTTAGTTAGATTAAATTAATAAAAATTTGTCAGAGATATTTGTGAAAAGGACTAGAAAAAAGAGAGTCATCAGCCGTCCAACTGTCACGGAGAATGGCCATTCTCCAGCCAACCACCACGGAGAATGACCATTCTCCGTTATGAATTGGACGAAGATTGGTCGAGTTCAGAATACATACAATGGAGCATCTTTTTTGGGAATACGATTTCCTTGTAAAGCTTCTCCAGCTCTTTATTTGCAGCATTCCAAAGTCTGAGGTCCTTGCATTCCCTTAGTATATTACCGTTCTTTATTAGTTCATCCATTCTGGCATCTTTTTCGGCTTTCGGATCTGCCTTCTCATTGTTTCTTCTGATTCTGGTGTTGGGCTGAGTTTTTTTGTTTCGGATCGACATTAATATTCCGCTTTTTATTAGCATCTGTTAATGTTCTCTTCCCCAAGGGAGTAAAATCTTCATCGCCTATTACTGCTGATGGTTTTACCAACCTCTTTCGCCTCCCACCTCTTTTATTGGTTACTTCTTAATCATCAACTTCAGCATATTGTTGTTTAGCAACTTGTTGAGGCTCTTTAAGCTTCAATAATTCAATTATGGCATCAAGATCAGCAATTTTTGCATCCTTTTCTTTGACTTCTTTATTCAACAATTCAACTTTTCCTTGAAGCTCGCTTTTCTCATTAACGAGCCTTTTTTTCTTTTCTGAGCTGCTCTGTTATTTGCACTAATATAAAACAAATATCAATTAAAGGGAAAATATGAATAAAAAAAGAGAAAAAAAAAGATCATTCTCTATGTAATTTAATACGTAGAATGGTCATCCCCATTCGTTTTAACACTGGGAATGACCATTCTCCGTGTTATTTAACACGGAGAATGGTCATCTAATACGTTATAACACTGGAAATAACCATTCTCCGTGTTATTTAGCACGGAGAATTGCCATTCTCCTACATTTTGCACGGAGAATGGCATTCTCCGTGTTCTTAACACAGAATGGTCATACTCATGCGTTTTAACACTGGAATAATCATTCTCCGTGATAGTTACACGGAGAATGGAATTCTTTGTTTTGAACACGGAGAATGGCCATCCTCATGCGTTTTAACACTGTTAATGACCATTCTTCGTGTAATTTAACACGGAGAATGGCATTCTCTGTATTATTTAACACGGAGAATGCCATTCTCCGTGCTAAATTATACGGAGAATGATCATACTCCTGCATTTTAACATTGGGAATGACTATTCTCCGTGTCAATTAACATGGAGAATGTTATTCTCCGTGCTTTTATACACGAAGAATGGCCATTCTCCTGAACTATAACACGGAGAATTACAATTCAAAAATTTGAAAAAGAAAAGACTTTACCTTGTGCCTGTAGCTCTTTAACCTTGTTGATAAGCTGTTCATTATCAACAAGAATAACAGAATTATGTTTTCTTAAAACCTCCAAATCATGCACCGAGCCGTCCATCACAATATTGGTTGTACGTTGTTGCACTTCTTGTGCCTCTAGCTCTTTCAGCTTTTCATAGAGTTCCTTGTTCTGCACGTTGGCTGCATGTAATTGCACTTCTTGTGCCTTTAGCTCTTTTAACTTTTTTTGGAGTTCCTCGTTCTGCGTGTTGACTGCATAAAATTGTGCTTCTTGTGCCTCTAGTATAGGAACGAATTGTAAAGCGCAATACTCTAGAGGGGTGAATAGAGTAGGCAGCATAAATTAGCTAATTAAAAAAATGTTAGCAGCAAGATCATAAAATATATCACAAGTAAGTAAATAAAAAGTAGAGATCAGAAAGCAAACGCAAACACAAGGATGTATACTGGCTTCCCTCTTGTGAGGACTAGTCCAGTCGGAAGAACTCTAGCTTCCAGTTGAATCCACTATAGAAAATCACCACATGTTTTCGTCCGAAGTTCTTGCAACTTCTACAACGCGAGCTTTGATCCGAAGTACTCAACCAACTTTAGTTGTGAAGTGTCTTTCTTCAATCAAACCTCTGATTACAATCGCTCTGGAGCTTCTAGACCGTACCACACTGGCAAATCGATTAGAGGATTGTAACTGTCTTGGGATTTGAAAATGAATAGCTCAGAATACTTTGGAAGAAGTAGTAGGCTTATAGAGAAGAGATATAAAAGTGAATTGGTGCATTGAAATGATCGAAATCCTTCTCTATTTATAGTTTTTCCAAAGGCAGAATTTTGTCAGAATTCGGGCAGAATTCGGACAGAACTCTATGAGAAAATCTCGTAAAAATTCGTAACTGCAGGAAGACCAAGTTCAAAATCCAACGTTCACTAACCGAACTCTGGCCGAATTTGGGCCGAACTCGGACCGAATTCTGTTGGAGTTCTGTTAGGGTTTTTGCAAATTGGTTTTTGGGATTTTTGAAAAGTCAGGCAGTTAGGAAGTACTTTGGGCTTTTGTAAGTGGACTTATTTTCAAAATGAAAGGGTATTTTGAAAACGTTCCTTGGGTAGCCTATTTGTCAGTACGATACAGTGTACATCGTATTCGTAGACTCAATAAATATGAAAAATTATATTGATTAAATAGGAAAACCAAGAGCCCTTTGATGACGCATTTCTTTAAATATTTGAGAAGACTTGAAGACGCCTTTTTCACTTGACGGCGGTCGTCCAAAGATAAACAGATCTGGAAATCTGAATACCTTTCGGTGGCTTCGCCCCCGAACTCGCACGGGTGGCGCTGCCCCCTCGACCCCTGTCCGTTGACCGGGCAGCGAAACCCCCGATGCGAGGCCCCGGCTAGGTCGTTAGGCGGTTCAGAAAAATCTTCTTGTATAACGCTGTCTTTGGCCCATCAATAATTCTCCATTGCATATGTCCTGGTTTGACAAAACTTGATCATGCTTACAGCATGTCTATAAAACATGTTAGACGAACAAAACAATATGATATAAGCATAGCAATATGATATAGAACATTTAGGACAATGCTAAGTTTAAGTAGCAACATGATAGTGATTACATGAATATTAGTGACGTCATTATGTTAAACTTAATTGATTAGCCATATTCAAAAACATGATATAATCATTGGGCTAACAATCTCTCCGTTTTTTATTATGGCAAATCGGTTAAGTTTAATATATGTACAATAGATGCATGTATCACTAATAAACACATAATACTAGAATATTGTGTGCTGACTTAAACTTATTTCTCCCCTTTGACATAATAAAAAATAAGCTCCCCCGTAATTAGAGCTAAAATGAACTCAAACATAAGTAAAGGAGGAAAGCAAAAATAATCATGATCAAGGATTAGGAGAACAGTGTAACGACAAGTTTTAGAAAGTTGCATAACTAAAGAATAAAAACTTGTCAACACAGTATAGTTGGTTAAAAAATCAATCAATAAATAGTTTACCAACTAGAAATCCAAAAATGACATTCAAAACACAATATGATGAATAAATAAAACTGTAGTTTTGAAATTGACTTTAATAAGTAGATATCAATAACGTAGAATCCTATTATTGGTCATAAATAATTCATGAGAAATTCACATATCTAGTATATACCAAAAAAAATCAAGAATATAATGAGACTTTTAACAATGGTCACAAAAAATTATGATTCATAATTTTCCCATACAAATTAGTGAATCAATTCCATAAAGAGTATAATCATTGAAAAAAGAAATCAAAATAAATATACTAAATTCTATTCAAAATCTATACCAAAGTTCATGCATTTGAATTCAATTACCTTAGCATGATATATGAATATCCATTAGATAAACATGAAGGTAATGAAGACAAAATACTTGATAAGGAGAAATTCAGTCGACTTGAATGCTCCCACACAAAGTATGACCAGTCTAAATATAGATAATCATGAAATTTGAGATAAAATCTCAAATAAGAAATGCTAAAATTAATATAAACTCAAGGAATAATCAAATGCATATTTGCCAAGATAAATTTTAGAAACTCGAATGAGAGAATTAAAAATAAATAATAATAATCATATATTCTCTCATCTAATACAAATCCAAATATCATGAACAACTCAACAAGATATTTTAAGTAAAAGAATATATGTCCATGATGAACTAGGTATACCACATATTAAGGGGATAAAAGAATTGAAACAATTACATTTGCCCCCCTTAAAATATGAGTATCTAGTTCCGAAGTAATTTATATGCAAAAATAGATAAAATAAATAATAACAAAATCTAAGGAATATCCAAGACATGGATCTTTCTTTCCTTTGATCAAATGCATATGAAGTTCTAAAAACAAATATCATTTTTGGGCAAATAAGAGAAATATCCAATAAATAAATGCTTAAAGATGAACAAACAAAATATATCTTCAATATATATATATATATATATATATATATATATATATATATAAGTAATATTTCAAGACATTAAAAGATTTTGAAAACTGTCTTTAATAATAACATTTGAGTACGAAACAAATTCAATAAATCGAATACGTCCATTTAGTCCTCAGACTGAAAGCTGGCGATTCGAATCACAAAAATAATTTTAATAAAAGAATCCATAAATCATAAATAAATCCATTTGAACAAATAAACATAACTAGATATATGTCCAAAGAAAAGAGTATGGCATGTCAAGGGGTAACTGATTTGAAACAATTAACTGCTCCACCTTTACATGGCTATATCCAAAAAATAGTATTGACAATTTTTTTTTAAAATTTCAGAGACATATATCCTCCGTATTAAATTACACGGAGAATGGCATTCTCATGCGTTTTAACACTGAGAATGACATCCTCCGTGTAATTTAACACAGAGAATGAACATTCTCATGCATTTTAACGCAGAGAATGCCATTCTCCGTGTTTTAATACAGAATCATGAACATAACTTAAAGTTATACCTTCTTTTTGCACTTTTTGTTGCTTAGCATCATTTTTCTTTTCCTTATGTGTAACTTTCTTAGTTATTTGTTTTCGTGGTTTTCCGTCATTCCTTTTTGAATTTTCTACAACTGTCTTCATTTTCTCCATAACTGGTATATCTTCTCTAAATGGTGATGCTGCCGGTAATGCCGACATGGTGTGAAGATTGCGAATGAAGATGAAGGTTTGAAGATTTTGGAGGAAAAAAATCTAGATTTAAAACTGAGCGGCGTATGGAAGAATCGAAACATTTTTTTTGGAAGAGTAGGGTTCGGGGGTGTTTTCAATAAATTAGAAGGACAAAAAGGTCATTCAGAACCCGCTTTATATATTCATCGCTAATTTTTGGCACACGATGAAATGCTATTTTGCGGTGAGTTTTACATAAAACTTTTGCAATTTTTGGGCTTACAATGGGTAAAGCTTCTGGAACTGAGAAAGAAGAATGACTCAAATGTATGAATTAGTAAACTTATAAAACAAAAGAAACAAAAACAAAACAAAAAACAAAAAAAAACCAAAAAAACCAAAACAAAAGAAAGAAAGCTTACAAAACAAAAGAAAAAGATAAAAAACAAAAACAAAAAACAAAAAAACAAAACGAAAACCAAAAACTTAAAAAAAAACAAAACCAAAAACTTAAAAAAAATACACAAACTTAAAAAAACAAAAACAAAAGAAAGAAACATAGAACAAAAACAAAACAACCAAAAAAAACACAAACTTAAAACAAAAGAAAAAATTTCTAAAAAACAAAATAAACAAAAAATAACAAAAAAAACTTGAAGCAAATTTTTTAACTCCGCCTATGACAAGCAAAGCTTGCATTGCCAGTCCCAAGCCCGGATAAAGGAGGAGGGAAAAAAGAACATAAAATTAAAACTTAGAAAGAAACAAAGAAACTAAAAAGAACAAAATAAACTTAAAATAAAATAAAAGAAAAAAAGAACATAAAATTTTAAAAAAAAACTTCAAATAAAATAAAATAACAAAAAGAAAAACCAAAAAAACTTATTAAAAAAATGGTGGACCGGTCCGCTAAACAGGACCGCCCGAGCCCGAAGCCCGGCCCGCACGATGAACCAGATAAGCCCGACCCAGCCCTACCCAAGATGGGTCATTGGGCCGGACTGGGCTGCAACAAAACAAACCGGGCTGGGCCAGACCTGGCCCGCTTCCCCCTCCGGTCCGGGCTGGAAGCCTTGTTCAGCCCGGCTTTGTGGGCCGCAGTCCGGCTTGGACCGGCCCTAATCACACCTTGACAATCACCACAATTCTAGAACAAAAAATTAAGACAGATCAAACACACACTATGTTGTGTCCGTGTCTACGACCACATAGACAAATTTCAATATTTATTTATCGAAGATTTCAAATATAATATGCATGTCAGCTCTTTTGTCCCACGAGTGAAAATAAAATCCAACCCATTACAAATTTATCACCAAGTAATAACTGTCCACTATCTGGCGATTACGATATTCCTGACAAAATATGCGATCAAAATCTTTTTTCTTTTTTGAAGTAACAGACCTACGAGCCAAAATTTCGTAGAATTGGTGAATCTCATTGAACCCTAGAAGTGCATACTTGTGAATCCACTTAACCTCCACTTTGTATAATAGATCTAAGAACACCTAGATTAATTCATAAGTAGCCCCCAATAAATCCAAAAATAGTCCCAAAACTACTGAAATTCACTCAATTGCCAAGAACTAGCATACGAGCTTGGCCAATCTATATAATGTCGGTATACTTTCGGCATATGGAATGATCATCAAATATGTATAGTAGCAGAGTCGGCCTTGTAATTTTCATGCCCAGGACAAATTTTTAAATGGTGCCCTTTTTTTTCCTAATGATGTATTGACAAAAGGGAGTCCATCTATCAATTAATTAAGTTAAATACAATGTGATAATTTTTTTAATGTCTTTTGAATATAGATTATCGAAAAAGTTAAATAATGGATGGGAATTATGTTTCGAAACAATTTATAAGTCTAAATATCACTTCATCTTCCTCGTATCATTTCATCTTCATCATATCCAATTCTTGGCCAAAAGGAAAACCTTCTACGTCTTTTTTCTTCCAAAAGCTTCTTCATCATCCACCTCAAACGAATAACTAAAGGCACATAAGAAAACAAGCAATGAAAACTGAAAAAAGGTACCATTTAAAATGTTTTCTTCTTATATTTTTGGAAGCAAAATCATCAATTATATTTGCATATTCAATGGTTTTTAGCATATCTTTTTCAATGCATATAATTGCTAATCCATTAAGAGTCATGGTGGTCCGCAAAAAAGATTTTAATAACTTCAATTAAAAAAATTTCTTTCTGCAGATGTCACAGTCACATGCAAAGTTAACAAAATTTTGTAAACAGTCATTACATTCAGAAACATATCCGTGCTTTTTAGAAACACTAAAATTTTAATGTTTGTCCATGGCTTGCCTGTATCATATGGTTCACTAGGTAAGATATATTGCACTATTTGTGTAACGCCCCAGTCCCAAAATACTCAGGACCAAGTACGTAGACATGCCAGTTACATACATACGAAGAATACTCCAATATATAAAATTCTCATATGTATACATAAGCTGTAAGAATATAACATCACAGGCCAAAACACAATATAACTAATCTCATCCACAACACAACACCAAAGATCTCAGAAGTCCAGATAGAATAAAATAAACGAGTCCAAAGATATAGCCGGGTGAAAACATATCCACTACCAAACAGCTATAAAAATAGTCTCAAATAAACTGGAGTCCAACCTCTTCAAAAATAGAATAAAAGGAAATAATAGAGATGTCCAGTACATAGTCTCAAATAGATAATGAACTAGATGTCATAAGGCGGTGTCACGTCGTCCACGAAGGATGGATCCAATGCCGAGCCGTACTCCTGGGGGAAATCGTCTAAGCCTGGAGAATTCACCATGTCCTCAGCGGGACGTAACAAGATACAAGAAAACAACATATCGAAGAAACTATGATATATAATAAAATAAAGTGATGCATGCAATAGGGTGCCTAACCGTTCTACCGTGAATATGCAATTAAGAAATAATCCTTCGACGCAAGGGCCTTCTGGCTAATAATGGGATCGACTTGCTTCCCGTATAGGGTATATGGGCCTATGTCCATAACGCTCCAAGGAACGTCAGTGGGCATCAATATAGGGGTACGCCCATAACGCTTAGTAAATGTCAGAGGGCATCAATAGCCTGTGTCTCCGGCGGAGCTCCCAGGAAAATTAAGGAAGTACAAAAGTGGTCCATACGTCAAGGTATTATTCTTCCCACCTAATGCCTAGTATTCTCATCTCCATGACTCATATGAACCTTTAGTAACTGCCAAGTGTACTAATCATGCAAATCTATTGGCAGTTACCCCTAACCGTCGTACGTCTCATATGTATAGATGGCCAGTCGACTACGCGAGTACGTTTCCTACATGTGACTCACAATTCGTGATAAGCATGTGTCAAGGCCCATATGAGATATACCAATACCTCATGTCAATGGGTGATCCTCTAGTACTATGTCAATGCAGAAAATAAATAAACAGTAAAAACAACTAATTCAGTCGCTTACACCCAAGTATGGCTTGGACGCATAAGTAATAAAGCTGGCAATAGAAATATAAACTGAATCTAAATAGCAAAAATAAATATAAATAAATCATAAAATATAGTGACAAGGTATCTTTCCTGAGGGTGGTGCAAAAAGATAGCAAGTCCAATAGTCTGAATCGTCAGCAGTGAAAGTCAAAATATGCAAACAGCTTCGGATGCTGAAACAAACGTCACAAACATTTTTGGTATAGATATGTCTTGAAATGCCTTCCTAAAAGTCCAATTCTGGACGCAGGGGCAAAATCATAATTTTGGGTCAAAACGATATCTACAATTGGACCCATTTTGCAACAAAAAGCGTGCAAGTACATACGATCTCTAAAGTCATCAAACTATATGTTTACGGGTCCGGTTTGATGAAACGAACCCAATCATATGTCCAAAATTAATTTTCGGTGGGTCGTGCACAAATTTACCCATTAGATCGGATCGTGGGCCTACCAAAAAGATGTTCCGGTCGACCTTCTCAGAATCGGACCAAATTTGGCATACAGGACCAGAAAAACGATTTGGTCCTGTTGGTGTAAGTTTTGTCTTGAGATGACGACTGTACGTAAAGTTATGACCTAGTTTGTAAAGTGGTCGATACGGGGTATCTCGACGGATATGCTCGCACACGCACAACGAAATCGAGTTTCGTCGATTATCACACGTCAAAAACATCCATACACGTCTTTTGATGCTTATGGGTCATGACCATGTCCCCGATTTGTCGGGATGCACGCCGTTTCGGGCGAGTTTTCTAAAAAATTCACAGTTTTAAAAATAGTTTTTTTTCGATTTCAACGACGAATAACTTCCTGTATAATAACTGGAAAATAAATCTAACAGAAGAGTTTTAATCCCGTATAGGTTGTCTTTCACTGGTACAAATTAGTTTTCGAAAACTGTT